>BQNB010026737.1:12500-58297 GCA_026074375.1 Tanacetum coccineum | reverse complement strand
TGTTGTTATTTCTGATAATTCAAAAGATCCTCTTTTGGAACTTCCCGTGTTTGAATCATTTCATTTTGATCCGTCATTTCCTCGTCCTCCTCCAGAACCACCGAATGTTGAGATTAGCTTAATTATTGAGACCGATGCACCGGTGATAAACAATGTTGATGAGCTTAATGAAGACGAATGTTTTGACCCAGGGGGAGGTGAGATTAATGTTGAAGTTAACAATTCCTTTACATTTGTCACTTGGACTTTTCTCCCGTATCTCACTTACCCTGAGGTTTCTCCCTTACTTTCCTCCACCAAAAGTGAAGACACCATTTTTGACCCCGGCATCTCCACTTAGAGCCGGTGGCATCTCATCAGGATGGAACTTTCATGTGCTTTAATGTTTATCCAAACATTAATGAAAGCCCGATTGAGATTTTCTCTTCCATTTACTCTCTCCAAGGACGAATGAATTCGGGGATCGAGTCAAGCTATGTGACTCGGTTACCAAAAACAAAGCGCTTCGTGGGAGGCACCTCATGCTTATCCATTTTCTATTTTCTTTCTAGCTTCTAATTTGTTGTGAGGAGGCTTGTACTCTTCCGATTCCTGTTGTGTTTGCACTTGTGATTGTTTGCAGGATTGACCCAAATTTTTGGAAGACTCTTGTGTTCGGTGTTTTGTCCCGGTCCACTCGAGCCTCCTAGCCTTTGCTTGCCATTAGTTTGTGGAAATCCAATATCCTAAATATTTTTATCGTCTAACATTTATCTTTTAGCACACTTAATAAATGGCTTAAGATTTTTGTGATACTTTCTTCAGGCTTGAGTTATGCATTCGACCTTTTTAAGTTCTAGTATGAGGTTCTTAAGTCTTAGGCTAGGAAACATTGAGGACAATGTTTGATTTTAGTATGGGGTAGTATATCTTCGATATGATCTTACCTACCTTTGTCGTTGTTCTCACGTACCCCGTTTTCCCACCAAAATTTTCAAAAATATGAAAATTTTTAAAATTTTCAAAAATAAAATAAGTGTTTTTGTCACAATTTTGACTTTCTTGCTGGGTAGAATAAGAGTAAATTTTGACCCGATCGAGCGTGTTGAGCTCTAGCTTGTTCCTTAACTTTTAGGCTAAGCGTTCGCGATTTTCGCGAAGAACGAAAAATGATAGAGTTAAGTATGAGTAGGATGCTAAACAAGGATTAGTTAGAAATCTTAAGAGCTCATGTATGTAATTTGTGGCTTTTTCTCCCATAAGCTCTTAACCGGATTAATATACGTGCTGTTTTTGGAGATTAAACTTAAATCAATAATTTTTTATGTAATATATAGCAAAAATTTTAGTCTTAGTTCAAATTTATACTTGAATTTTTCAAAAAGAAGTCTTCTCTAAATAAATAATTAAAAAAAATGATGATAAAATGATAAAAAAATATAAAATAATAAAAGTTGTGGGTTGATAAAAGTTTACTACCTCTTGCCGGCTCACAACCGATGTGGTAGTCTTCTAAAGAAAGCCCATAGTAAGAATAAAAATCCGAGACTGATAAAAGTTTGCTGCATCTTGCCGGCTCACAACCGATGTTGCAGCCTTCTAAAAGGTCGAGGGTTACAATTGCATAAATATTTAATATTAAGTGTGAATTAATAAATATATTTCTTTTTGTTAAATTCAAATATGCTTTTGAACTTTGACTATTCTATTTTTATAAGCTATGAATATTCGGGAAACATGAGAGTTTTTAAAATCTAAGGTCCGTGAGTCCCGATACTAGTCTCTGTGAGGTGTCAAAAGCCTGGTCACTTAGCCGCAAGGTTGGGATGTGCCGAGACGAAAGTCGCTACATGAGATGATCTCGCCTTCAAACTTATTATTCTTGGGTGGAACGTGAAGCATAGTATGTTGCAAAAAGTTGATCCATGGTTGAAATTCAAAAATAACGCACTCACTTAAGATTTAATAAATGTCGGGAGTAAAAAGTTCACAAGTTGCCAATATGAATAATGTTAGCATCTTTTTTTATATTTAGATGTGATTTCGTTTTAAGTTTGGTTTGGATAAGTAAAAAATCAGGAACGATGAATTTATCCTTTTTGGGGCATTCTCGGATCGAAAAGCATCTTGTTCTATGATCCCTAACAATTATGGAAATAACGAAAGTCGAATAATCTCAGTTATATTATTAAAAAAAATGAAAAAGTTTTAGAAAAATGGGAAAATGGGGTGTTTTATAACTTGTGAGTTCTTAACTCTCTCCACAAAAGTCTTTGCTACTTTTCAAAGATTTAGTTTGGGGAAGTTTTGAGGTATTTGGTTATGGAGCATATAATATTGCGTGAGGACATGCAATCGCTTAGTTTGGGGAATTTCTTGTAACTAGCGCACTCCGTTAACTGTTTGTACCTTGGTAGTTGCCCAAAATTGTTCAATACAAGATGTGTAGATGACTGGATTGACTGTTAAAGCATAATGAACAGAACTTGCTTTTAGGAAATCAATTATCTCTGCAAACCCATCACTTTCTACGGGTTTTTCCAAGAACGCGACCACATTGTGCGTTTCAACAAACTTAGGGCTTGACATAATGATGATTTTGATGATCAAAGATGAAAATTGAGTTAGGGTTTATGGTTAGAGAGTGTTTGAATGATTGAAATCGAATAAAGAAGTAAATAAAACCCTTAATCGAAGTATTTATAAAATCACCCTCAGCAGCAGAAACTTGAACTGGCAGCATTAACATATACTTAACAGCATTAACTAAACCCAACTCAAGCTTAGCAGCAGTAATGTATACCAGCAGTAGAAACTGTATGCTTAGCAGCATAAACAAATACGGGCAGCACTAATTTAAGCCTAACAACATTAACTTAAGCTTAGCAACATTAAGTTAAAGCTGAGCAGCATTAAGAATAATGCACCAGTAATCACTCAAATTTCATTCCAAAAAGCAACTTTCATCATCAAATTTGATTCTCACAAGCTCTCTTTCTGTTTTTATGCTCACATTATCTCTCATTTCTTTTGCTCACATAATCACTCATTTTTGTTTTTATGCACACATCTCTCTTTCTATTTTTAAGCTCACATAATCTCTCATTTCTTTTGGCTTACAAAGACACTCTTTCTGTTTTTATATGACAGTTGTGTACAAAATTTCATCAATTCTAATAGTTTCATACTGTCCTCCCCACTTCCAAGTGTGTAACCTCTTGAGAGAGGTGGATCATTGGACTGTTTAGATGGAATCTCAAACCTAGTTTGAGCATCCACATCCCCCAATATGGTATCTTGGCACCTGGGACCACTACCTGAACCAATTCCCTAAGGAGTTGATCCATTAAGTGTTGCCATGGATTAGGTCTTATTTGATGTTACCACTGTCCTGCTCTGCTTCTTAGCTAGAAGCAGTAGTGGCAGCCCTTTCCATACTATCACCCAACTCCTTATGGACAGCCTCATCACCAACCTTTGTTAGGGGGACCACTAGACTGAGGTATCTTGGTGTCCCGACCTCTTTTGATATGCCTAGATGTGTTTGATTCTTTTGAACATACTTATGATATAACACATCCTTTCATCCATGCTTTTGGTTGTATTAACAAGTAGCCTCCCCTCAAACAATGCTTCAAGAGATAAGAATTTGGTCAAACAGTTGAAACTTTGGTGCCCATGTCATCTCAGCAGCATTAACTTTTGCCTAGCAGTAGTAATTTTCTGCCTAGCAGTATTAACAAAAAGTCTAACAGTATTAACTATGTCTTCAATAATCATACAACAACATTCCTTTATTCATTACAAGCACACTAGAAAAGAATAGATAGACATGTGAGAATTCATGAGGATCCATATTTATGCATAAGCCATTAATAAAAGTTAAACACTGTGAACCAAGATCATTATCATTCTCTCAAACATTTCTTCAAATGTGAAGCATTCAACATTAGGTATTCAATATGCTTTACCTGCAGATGTTAGTTCATAGCCAAAAATACAAAATCCAAAGTATTTTCTTCTTGACAGCATTAAATATGACTGGCAGTTTTAACAAACAGTCTTAAGTATAACTAACAATTTTAATTATACTTAGTAGTACTAATTGATAAGTCTGACAGTATTAATCCTTTACAAAACTTTTACAAAAACATAAAGAGATATAGGCATTTAAGGATTAAGCATTCCAATACTTGAGACCAAGTACTAAAATCTGCCTGCATCAAAACCGTTTATAAGAAGATCAGTAACATTATAATCAGTATGAATTTTAACCATTTGGATTAACTTTTTAGCATTGCAATCTCTTATAAAATGATGCCTAATCTCTATATGTTTTGTTTTAGATTGTTGAACAGGATTTTCAATAATGCAGATAGTACTGTTTTTGTTAATATTAATGACAGTATTCATGAAATTGTACCCATAATCCAGCAATTGGTTTTGAATCCAGAGTACTTGTCCACAGCAACTAGCAGCAGCCATATATTCAGCTTCAGTTGTAGAAGTGGCAACCACAGTTTGCTTCTTACACTGCCAAGATATCAACCTGTTTCCCAAAAACTGACAACCTCTAGTTGTAGACTTCCTATCTTGAGTTGCTCCAGCATAATCACTATTAGTATAAGCAACCAATTCAAATGGAGAATCCCTAGAATACCAAAGGCCTAAAGTTGGTTTGCCTTTCAAATATCTAAAAATCCTTTTGACTGCTAAGAGGTGTGATGTCTTTGGAGTAACTTGAAATCTAGCACATGCACATATTGCAAACATGATCTGGTCTAGATGTTGTAAGATACATCAAAGACCCAATCATAGATCTATAGAGATGTACATCAACATCATCAGCATCTCCATCCTTGACCAAAGGTTTTTCCAAATCAACAGGAGTTAAAGCAGACTTCACATCAAAGTAGTTGAATTTTTTCAAAATCTCAGCTACATATTTATCCTGACTGATAAATATTCCTCCTTCCTTCTATTGTACTTGTAATCCTAGAAAGAAAGTAAGTTCTCTCATAGAACTCATCTGAAACTTATCCTTCATTAGCTTCTCAAATCCAGTACATAACTCCTTGTTAGTAGAGCCAAATATAATATCATCAACATACACTTGTACAAGCAAAATATCTCCTTTTTGCTTCTTTATAAACAATGTCTGATCTATCTTGCCTCTTTTAAACCTATTTCCCAACAGATAGTTAGCCAAAGTTTCATACCATGCTCTTGGTGCTTGATGCAAACCATAAAGTGCCTTAACCACCTTATAAACTTTGTCTGGATGGTCAGGATCTTTAAATCCTGGTGGTTGAGTAACATAGACTTCTTCCTCAATGGTTCCATATAAGAAAGCACTCTTTACATCCATTTGAGATACCAGAAAACCCATAAAAGAAGCATAGGCCAAAAACAATCTTATTGCCTTAATTCTTGCCACAGGAGAAAATACTTCTTTATAATCAATTCCTTCTTCTTGTCTATGACCCTGTGCAACTAACCTTGCTTTATTCCTAATCACAATTCCCCTTTCATCTTTCTTGTTTCTGAAGACCCATTTTTTTCCAATGGCCTTCTTTCCATTGGGGAGATCCACCAATATCTAAACCTGTTGTAGTTTGAATTGCAGAAGTTCTTCCTGCATTGCTTCCACCCAGGATGAATCAAATAGAGCTTTAGCAATGCTTGTTGGTTCAATCTGTGATAGGAAACAAACATATAAACAAGTATTCAGGGTATCATGTGTTTTCTGTTCATATACATCACTAAGAAACCCTTGTTCAGAAGTAGGTTTTGTCATTCTTCTTGTCCGAACAGATGACTTCACTTCACCAGTCACATTATCAATTAGGTGATCTTTATGAATTCTTGTATTGGGAGTGGTTGGAACTGTATAGGAATTTGTGATGTTCCCCAAATCAACTTTTGGTTCATCTTCATCAATGAAGGACTCAATATGAGTGGCTTCAAGTGTAGAACTAACTCCCATGATGAACATGTCTTTAGGGCTATCATGTTCATTTGAACTAGCAGTATTAACTGATGGGACAACAGCATTAAGTTTAAGACTATCAGTATTAACATCAGGATTGGGTTACCCAACAACATTAACATCTTTAGTATTGCTATCATCTCCAAACTTATCTTGTTCAGCATTCTCGTTATTTGGACCATCTTCAACCTGCTTTTGAGCATCATCAACAGTTTTTGGTTTACCATTATCAACATCCTTGGTAGGTGAATCAAAGTATGAAGTATCTTTCTAAATTTGCATCACAATACAATCTTGACTGATTTCTTCTAATGTACCTGCAGAGTCATTAGAAATTGTACCTATAATAACTGGTACATAGTTTATAGATTGGGTTAGAGAATCAATATCAAACAACCATTTTGGACCATTCCCTTCTATCATAGGTTTATTCTCTAAAAACCCAATATGCAAGTTTTCTTCTACCCTCCTGGTTCTAGTGTTGTATACCCTAAAAGCTTTACTACTCAATGAATATCCAACAAAGAAACCTTCATCACTTTTGCCATCAAACTTGCCTAAACTGTCTAAAGTATTAAGAATAGTAACATGACAAACAAATGATCTCATAAAACTTAGAGCTGGTTTAAAACCTCTAAAAAGTTCATAAGGTGTCTTGTTATGAGGCTTGACTACTAAGACCCTATTTTGTACATAGCAAGCAGTAGAAACTGCTTCAGCCCAAAATGTGGTAGGTAACTTAGAGTCAGCTAACATTGTTCTAGCAGCCTCAATTAGTGTCCTATTCCTCCTCTCAGCTACACCATTTTGCTGAGGAGTCCTAGCTACACTATATTCTCTCTTAATACCTTTTTCTCTGCAAAAATCATCCATAACTTTGTTCTTAAACTCTGTTCCATTATCACTTCTGATTATTTTCACTTTCTTATCCACTAGGTTTTCTATTTCTTTGATAAAGTTCTTAAGGATCTCACTGGTTTCATCCTTAGTTGTTAAAAAGAAAACCCATGTAAACCTACTATAATCATCAGTGACTACTAAGCAATACTTCTTATGCATTAAGCTACTCACAAAGGTTGGACCAAACAAATCCATATGTAGCATAAACAAAGGCTTAGTAATGGGATTTAGAACTTTGGACTTACAAGAAGCTCTATGTTGCTTCCCTTTAAGACAAGCAACATAGGTTTGGTCATTTTCAAAACGTTTTATAGGCAATCCTCTTACTAGATTATCCTTGACAAGTTTATTTATGTTTTTACTATTAATATGACTACATCTTCTGTGCTAGAGCATTGATTAATCTAATGTAGCCTTTGCAACAAGACAAGTCAAACTCTCTTTAGGAACAATGTTCTTCATATCAAAACTGTACATATTGTCCTTTCTAGGAGTTTTAAGAAGTATCTGATTTTCATCAGGCAACTTAAAATTTGGAGATAAGACAAGACATTCAGTGTCAGTAAAAAGGACATAGTTATTTTTGTCACACATCTGTAAGACACTAAAAAGATTGAATTTTAACTCATTGACAAAGTATACATCTTCAAAATCAAGACTATTAGTTTTTAGTGTTCCTTTACCAGTAATTCTACCACCATATGCACCTCCTCCAAATGCAACATAACCTCTATCAAATTTCTTGAAATCTGAGAGATAAGCTATGTTCCCAGTCATGTGCCTTGAGCATCCATTGTCAACAAATCCTTTATCATCATGTTGTGGCTTGCCCTGCACATAAAGAAATAAGGAAATTAGATTCCTTTGGGGACCCAAGCCATTACTAACTTGGTTCTGCCTCGTGCATCAATGTAGTTGTGTCTTTTAAAAGCAAGTGATGCACCATTAGGTTTGGTAGGCCTCCAAACCCAACATGCTGAGGACTTTACAACATTTGCCCCTTTTACCCTAACAGCATTAACTTGTCCTGTATATGACCTAGCAGTATTAACTGCTTTAGGCCTTCTAGTATAATAGTGTCTTTTTTATGCATGCACAAATCTTCTAGTTAATGTTGTTTGCTTATAAAAGGGCCTCTTAGCTGTTGATTGTGTTTGTTTAGAAAAATGTGTCTTTGATTTTGCACTATGAACTGCTATTTTGGGGTGAGCAATATTAACTGGCCTAACAGTATTAAGTGGTGTGGGGCCAGTTTTCAACAAAACTGCTTTTAGAGACATATTCCTAAGTACACTAGGGTGCGTGGTTTTGGCATCCACCCTATTTTAGTTCTTTCTAGATACTACGTCTCTTTTTTGATGATTATCACAATTAATCTGCAAATGATTAAAACTTCCACATATAAAGCAAGCCTTGTTATACATCACAAAATCTTTTCCTACTTGATTGGACTTCTGTCCATTCCAATTCCTCTGATTCCCTTTAGGAGATTGTGATCTATACATTTTTGCATACCTAACTGACTTTTTAACTGGTTTTTCATGATCTTTAGGTTTTGAAAACTTTATCTTTTTATTAACAGGAAAAACAGTTTCTTTATCAACATTAGGTGAAGATTCAACAAAACTTCTTTTGTCTTGTGATACTTGTTCTTCTACCAAAGACTCATCATATTTTTCCTTAGAGTTATCTGATTCTTTATCACAAACAACATTAGACTCTTGCTTACTATTCTCAGGACCATAACCTTTGAATTCAGGCTCTTTGAATTCATCAAGACCAGAATAAGTCAGATCAAGCTTTTTAGGTCTATTATAGATTAAATGATGAGGTGGAGGAACTGCACTATACCCCAAACCCTTTTTACTTTTGTCAGTTATCTGACCTCCTAACAACTTATCTAAATCTTTTGAGGCCTTATCAAATTTCTCAATTTTAAAATCAATGCCATCTTTTTCTTGCTTAACTTTTTCAAACTCACTTTTAAGCACATTTATTTCATAGTCTTTATAAGCTACTTCTCTTTTAAGAACTGTAATTTCTTCACTAAAAAGAACCTCATTCTTCCTATATTTGATTAGTTGAGCTTCTATTGTTGCTAAACCTCTTTTATAAGTAGTTGTTGTAAATTCAGTTTGATTAAGCTTAACAATCAAATCATCACATTGTTTCTTAAGAGTTTCATAGTTTTTCAGACATGTTTTAGAGCAAGTTTTATCAGTGTATGCCTCTGAGTCTGAAAATGTCATTAGAGCCATGTTTGTCTGAACTTGTTCTTCTGCCATGTCACTCCAATCAAAACCTATACCATCTATAGCCAACATTTCCTTTAAAGATGTGTCTTCATTGTTTCCTTGCTTCCCGGTGTTGTCTTGATTTCTGAACTGACCTTCCTTGCTTCTTGGTGCTCTACACTCCTTGGCAAAGTGTCCCAACTTATGACAGTTGTAACACTCCACCTTAGATTTATCATATACAGTAGTGTCATTAGCATTAATGAAAATCTTCTTACCTGTCCTTTGATAGTACTTCTTTGCCCTCACACTTAGCAAAGAGAGCTGGCACTTTAAATCCATTGCTTCCAAATCATCTTTATGAATTTGATCTAAGTCCTGGTGTAGGACATTAGAACCATTAGGATTTTCAACCATGAAATCATACACATTATTATCACTAACACTTGCAGTTTAAACTTGTGGACTAGCAGCATTAACATTAGTGCTAGCAGCACTAACTTGTAGACTAGCAGTGTTAGCATCATTGGTACTGCTAGTGCTTGGAGCAGTCATGAAGGCCAAGTTTTGAGCACCACTACTTGTACCAACAGATTTCTTTACCTTTTGTTCAACAATTTTGAAGTTGTTGTACAAATCATCTATGCTCAGAGTCTCAACTTCAGGCTTATTCATCTACACAACTACATGAGTGTTCCACTCAAGTGGTAAGCTGCTCAAAAATTTTGAGTTTAAGTCTTCTTGGGCAATGATCACACCCAAGATAGCAAGCCTACTGACTATCTTCTGAATCCTATTAAAGATAGAGTCAAGAGACTCTGCACTTGTTGCACTAAAATTCTCATACTATTACTTCAAGAGTGTTTTCTGAGTTTTCTTAGTTGCTGCATTACCTCTAAATCTTGTTTCAATGGCAACAAACATTGATTTAGCATATTGATGCTGACTGAATGTAAGTTGATGTTCATTGGGAAGTTTCATGAGTAGCAAACCCCTAGCCTTGACATTATTCTTTTTATTTGTCTTCTCTTCAGCAGTTACAGGTATAGACATCTTTGTAACTCATGTATCATTCTCCTGTGTTGTTTGTGGTACTGACACCCATAAATCTCCATTTTCTATCACTTCCCAGAGTGCATAGTCTTGGATCTGGAAGTACTGCTTAATCCTTATAACCCACATCTCATACTCACCCAATTTGAGTATGGGAAGCTTTGCAGTAGTACCACTATTTGTAGATTCAAACTCCATGTCTTCTAGATTAAAATTTCTCAAAGCAAAGCTCTGATACCACTTGTTGATCCCAAACCTAGATCGATTCCTTAGGTTGTCTAAGGTTAAATTACCTTGGATAAATCCAAAATAACTTGTTGTAGAAACTTTGTATGTATATTAAAGTGTATGCGGAATCTACACCTTAATACCTAGAAGTATTATGAATAAAACAGTAATCTTGAACAAACAAAGATATAACCAAACGCTCCAATATTATTAGATCAATAATACGAGTACTCTTCACTTAGTACTAGGGTTTACAACCTTGAAGCTTTTCTTAATCGACTTTGACAACTATGAAGACTTATATGCAAAACTGATGATCTCTCAACTAATGCCCTAGAGCCTCCTTTTATAGACTAAGGAGTCCTAGTCGGCTTACAATACATTCCTAAGATATCTTAATCTTTTCTAAACATAAACGTAATCTTTTAAATAAATACATTATGTATATCTTGTACATAAATAACTCAATACTTATCTTCACAAGTATTCTTGTTCTCCAAACAATCTTTATCTCTTTAATTCGTCTTTATCCTCTTGACAGTAGAAAGTCTTCAAACAGTTGTAATCCTTTCACCAGCAGCACTAATAAACATAAGCAGTAGTAACATTAGTACTAGCAGTACTAATATATACTAACAGTAGTAACTTGTACTAGCAGTCTTAACTTTTACTACTAGCAGCACTAACTACTTAGCTTATATTTTAGTCTTCAACACTGAGCAGTCTTAACTTCAACTAACAGCAGTAACTTTATGCTATCAGTACTAAATTATACTAACAGTAGTAACTAGCAGTGGTAACATTATACTACCAGTACTAACAAAAACTACGTACTAAGTACTAGCATTAATTGTCCATAGGTACTGTGCTAGCACATAACTTCTAAGATTCCATTGAATCTTTTAAGTCCCAACAGACTCTCGAACACGATGATTTGATTATATTGTAGAATTAAATATAAAAAGGTAAAGTGTATTAACATGAAATAATGTGTATATTTGTTATTAGCATGTATTTTACAACTTATGTCTTTTTTATAAGTATTTTCTACTTAATGTATGGACAAATTTTCATTTCAAAAATAAATTGGTCTAATTCTAAAACCTTTTCAAGTCTTGTGTTGAAAATGTTAATATAGTAAACTTATTAGTACTACCTTCGTCCCAATTTTATAGTCCATCTTTCCTTTTTAGTATGTCTCAAAATAATTGTCCATTACTAAAAATAAAAGTTGAATTTGTTTATGTATAAAAAACCATATTACCTTAGTTAAAATTTGATATTTAAAAAATAAAAGAAACAATTAATTAATTATCAAAGTGGTAAAAAACTGGTCCCCCCCCCAACCTCCCCCCCCCCCCCCCCCCCCCCCCCCCCCCCCCCCTCCTTCTCCCCCCCCCCCACGCCTTTCGGTAGAAACCAAAACGGTAATTAATGCATTTTTCTTAAACTATATATTTCTTGTCCGTGGACAATAATTTTGAGACGGAGGTAGTATTACTTACTAAGGAATAAAAGTAATTAACCAAAAGATTATGATCAAAATGTAAATTATATAAACCTTGGGGGTGCAAACTGAATGCTACTCAAAGTTATCATCTTCCTCATCGTTTCCTTTTATAATTCACTGCAACTCTGTTTTGTTTTCTTGCTTTAAATTAATCTTTGTTTCATCTATATAACTTCAAAATCTTATGTTTTAGAATATATTCTTGTTAAACTTACGTTCGACCCCAACTTAAATCAGTCGTACATATACAACATCGGGGGCCCTATAAATTTGGAGGCCGTGTGCGGTTGCACACTCTGCACACCTCAAAATCCGGCCCTGGGTACCGTACCTGAGAGATCTTTTATAGTCACAGTTAGATCGCCAACCATATTCGGAGAACAAGACTTGACTATTGCAACAACTTGTTTAAGTCTATTTTTCAGAAAGTTTTTGATGTCTTCCAAACATCCAGTTACAGTGCCACCATTAGCATTCACATAGTTAGTGGCGCTAACCCACGACCCACTCTTAAAATCATCATCCTTACCCATATCCTCAACAACTTTCTGCATATATTCTTGTGTCGACATTAAAGTCCTATCCGAATCAAGAATAAAAACCTTTTTTTAAGCACCTTGGCTTGCTGAACAATACCCGCAGGACCGGGTAGTATCCTAACTGGATTTGGGGTTGAGGGAGATGGTTCAACACGTGTGCTGCTAGACGGATGCAGAACGGGTGTTAAATGGAGATCTATATCAAGATTATATTCCCATGGATAATTTTCGTTATTAAATTGGAATTCCATTTGAGAGAGATTGGATAAAGAAGTTGTGTGAGAAAATGAGAGAAGATGAAGGGTATTTATAACAGGAAAAAGTAGATGTTGGATTTAAAATTAAAAATATAATAACGAATTTAAAAATAACAATACTTTATTTAAAAAATTACGTTTAAAAACACATAAATTAATATACTTTCTAGATTATTAATCTGACTCATATTCTTAATTATATTTCACTACCCTAAATTCCAAAAAGAAATTCCTCATCATCAGCTTGTTTTGCCTAATTTTCTCCTCTCGTTCTTTTTCATCCCTTGCTTCTTCTTTTAATGTTTCTCTTAAGTCTTCCTCATCTAGATGTAGTTGATGTAGCTCTTTCTTAGTAAGATATAAATCACATATCTCATGGGTCTTTGATGACGAACAACCTATATGTGTTTGTGAGCGGTAGTTGTATTTTTCCAGTAGCCAAACTAACTTGGCATTCATTTGTTTTTCTATTTTTGCCGCCTTTCCATACATAGAAAGATTCAAAAGCTCGTATTCCTAATCTTTATCAGACCCTTCTTTTAAGAAAGTGTCGATCAAAGCATGACTCTCTTGTGGAATGTCATTACATTTCTCGTATGCTTTTCTAAGATCGTCTTTAGTTGTGCATGCATTTTCAAATTACAAGGTTAAATCCAGAATCGCTTTCTGACGAACCATATATTCGTCAATTAGTTTTTAAACCAAAGCTTCGACTTCATCGTCGGTATGTGGAAGCGAACAAGTCATTTAAAAAAGTTGATGAAAGTGTTTATAATTGTGTATAAAATGGTAAAATAAGTGGGTATTTATAGTGTTAAAGTGTTTGAATATTAAAAGTTGAAAAAGTGAGATTTTCTAGAGAATGGAGGAGAGTTTAATTTAAAAAAAAATTAAACATTTAATGAGAAACGGTAATATTTTCTGGTTGTACATGTTCCATTTCTTTGGTCGTGTGTGAGACCGAAACAATTGAAAGGTCGAGGGGGGACGCGTCCTATGTGTTCGTTCGTAATGGGGGGAGACGCGTCCTTCTCCTTCCACCTAGGACGACCGACCGAGAAATTTTCTCCCATTATGTTCAGTCTAAGTAGTTTTTAAAGATATGCTATAGACTATTTTTTATGAAAAGGTTAAGTATATAATAATAACAAAAACGTATAACACTTTACAATGGGGTTATTAATATGGTTGTTAAGATTACGATCTAAATCTTTAGATCATACGATTTTACGATACCGTAAAGCAAAAACGATCTGGATCTTACATAGGATATTTGCAAACTTACATAGGATAAAAAAACCCTCTGGTGAAAGTCGACTCCTCTAAAAACCCTATCTTCAATTCATGATCTATCCTTCCTGTTTCTTAATTCTTAATCTTTTGTAAATCATTCTTTTTTATGATTATCCATGCACACGTTTGGTTTATCAAATCCCATTAAGTTTTATTAAACGATTTAGGGTTTTTAGGGTATCGTTTGTCTTGTTCCTGATCTTCTTTGATCGATCTGCTACCTGACTCCTTCTATCTAATATTGTGTAAAGCCTTGTTTAACATTGTTTAATCTCTGATTATGACATGTTAACAAGACTGAACCCGATTGCTGCTCGTTTGGATTTGGGTTTTGTGGTTGAATTTACTTGTATTTAACCCTATATCGATTCTGATTGTGATCTATATTCAAGGGTTTGGATATCAAGAGTTTTGTGGTTTGAGAATTTGGCTATCCTTAACTAAAAATCCTCTCCTATGGTTTTATTTTAATTCAATTTGCAAGGTTGGTTTTGGGAATTGGTTTGGTTATGCAAGCTGTTTTGCAAGCTTGGTTTGTGGAGTTGGGCGTGCGTGTTGCTGGTAGCGTAAGGTTGTTGTTGGTTGTGGAATGAAGCGTGGATTCTTGATCCAAAAAGGTAGCGGGGGTCGGAGAGGAGTAAAGGAGAAGAGATCGAATGTTTCGAACATAGAGGTAGTAAAGGATGGTGTTGTACCATCTGTTACGGGTGATTCTGGGAATGCTGCAATGGAGGTAGAATCACCATCAGTGGTTGAAGAGACTGTGGAAAAGGAAAAGCTAAGTCCTGTGGTGAATACTTCTGATTTGGGATCGTATCCACCACTACCTACGCAGGAAACTACTTCGGCTGGTAATGCCCCTGGTAAGTCTTCATATGCTAATGTTACTAGTAAACCAAGTGGTACAAAAGTGAATTTTCATACTTTGTTTACACCGGGGGGTAATGGGATTGATGTGGTTGTCCCGGTGGAGTCTATTAGAGCTACAAGTGAGCGATTTGTCAATACTGCTTATGGTTATTTCTTGGGAAAGCGGGTGGCCTATCCTGTTGTTGCTAACTATGTTAGAAACACTTGGGGTAAATATGGGCTGGTTCGATCGATGTTTAGCTCATCTACAGGGTTATTCTCCTTTCAATTTAGCTCTATGGAGGGTTTGAATGCAATGCTTGAAAATGGTCCGTGGTTTATTCGTAATAATCCACTTATTCTAAAGAAATGGCATCCGAATGTGAACCTATTGAAAGAAGATGTTGGTACTGTTCCAGTTTGGGTTAAACTTCATGGTGTTCCTGTTACGGCATTCAGTGAGGATGGTTTGAGTGCCATTGCTACTAAACTAGGTACTCCTCTAATGTTTGACTCTTATACGTCTGATATGTGCATGCACTCATGGGACAGGTCAAGCTATGCTAGAGCTATGATTGAGCTTCGAGCTGATGTGGAGTTGAAAGATAACATTGTAGCGGCTATGCCTAAATTTAATGAGGAAGGCTACTATACTTGTAACATTCATGTTGAGTATGAGTGGAAACCTCCTAGATGTGCATGTTGTAAGGTATTTGGCCATGTTTCAAGAGGAATGTCCCAAGAATACAGGTACTGGTGAGACGATGAATATGAAAAAGACTAGTCAAATTCCAAAAGGATTTTCGGTTGGCCAGAAGATGGGATTTAAACCTAAACAAGTTTATCAACCTGTTTCTAAAATGGCTACTGCCAACACTAGCACTAATAAGAAGAAAAATGTGGATCCACCTAAAGAGGTAACAAACCCTTTTGAGGTGCTAACATCGGTCGAAAATGATGAGAAGTTGGGTACAAATGGGGGTGCTTCAAATTTGGCCAACAAAGCTACCAACTCTAGTGGATCTTCATTTTGGAATGCGGAGTCGAGTAGTCCAAGTACTACTCTTACTATTGAGAAAATTAATAAGTTTGAAAACTTAGTTATTGATGGGCAAGCTACTCTTATGGATGAAGCTGGTAATCCTTTGAAAAAGGTAGAGTATTCGGGTGATCATGATAGTGAAGATGAGGTTGCATCAGTTGATAATGATATGGCTCGTGATTTGGCTTTTGAAAGGACTTGATTTGGCACTCAAAGTTTGCTGGAAAAATGGAGGGATTCTTATGGTAATGGTGACTATGAAGAAGACCCGTACGATGACGATATGTATGAAGGTCGGGATCTCTCTGAAGAGATTGAAACTATATGCGATAAGCTAGATATCCGAGTTCGAGGTCGCAAGAAGCAATAGATTCTTATTTCTTTTGTCTAGTTATTTTGTGTACCTTCCTTTAAGGAAGTAGTTTTGCCTATGTAACGAGCGGAGATGTGGGACTCACCCTCATCCTTTGTACTTAAATGTTTTTTGGCGTAATAAAATTTACCGGGGAAACCCTTTACCCAAAAAAACAAACTTAAGATCTTATAGGATCCCGATCTTAACCATATGATCTAAAGATCTAATCTGATCCGTTCTTACTTTTATGGTTTGTGTTTTGTAGAATTCAAAAAAGAACATGTTAATCTTAAACATTTTATAATCATAATTTATGACAAAATTTCTATGAAATTGTTAAAGAGTGCAGTCCTGCCTTGCATAAAGTACAAGGACCTAAAGTGGCAAGTGTTTAAAATTGTATCTAGCTGCTAAGGGAAATTTTAGCTGGTTTTGTCAAGTTCCAAAGCTGAAGGTCCTAGATGTAACTTTATGCTCTATATAAGCATAAGTTATGTTGATCCCACTTGAATAGATTTTGAATTCCTTAACTTGTATAAGGTTTAGTTATGCAAGATAAATCCTACACAACTATGATAGAAACTTTGTAAAGTATAACAAAGATTATGCGGAATCTAATCTTTGATCAATAAGAAGAATTCTTTAATGAAACAGTAACACAAAACAATATAATTCAACAATAAAAGCTCCAATATTATTATTACAAATAATACGAATACTCTCCTAGTATTAGGGTTACAAAACCTTGAAGCTATGAATTACACTTATCGATTTTTGATTAACAGAACTTAACATATTAACTCTATACCCTAGGACCTCCTTTTATACACCAAGGAGTCCTGGTCGATTTACAATATATTCCTAAAACTTAGAATATTCACCATAATCTATTCCATAATTAACTCATACTTATCACTTAACTTTTCTTGTTCTTCAATCAATCTTTATCTTCTATCATTCTTTTAACAGTAGAAATTCTTTTAGCAGTCTTAATCTTCTCAGCAGTTGTAACTTTGTACTAGCAGCATTAACTTTGCACAAACAGTAGTAACTTATACACCAGCAGCATTAACTGTGTACAAGCAGTAGTAACTACTTAGAATATTTTCTTCAATCTTCATCAGCAGTACTAAGTTACACTAGCAGTACTAACATATACTAGCAGTACTAAGTTACACTAGCAGTAGTAACTAAGTTATACTAGCAGTAGTAATATACACTAGTAGTAGTAACTAGCAGTACTAACTACTTAGCATATTTTTCATCTAGACTACTGAACAACACTAAGTATGCTTAGCAGCAGTAACTCTAACCTTAACAGCAGTAACTCCAAGATCTTCAAGAAGTCTTTTAATCCTAACAATCCTCCCCTAAACTTGATATTCTTCTTCAAAATCTTAATTTTTTTCATTGAAAGCTTCATTGATCACCAGGAGGATGCTTCCAAACACTTTATTTATTCTTGAGTTGTTTTGTGATGAGCTTAAGAAGTTGATAACACATCTCATTCCAATGATCAGCTTGTAGCTTCTTATTTAGCATGTCTGTGATTGTAGAAGGTGTCAGGGGATACCTTTTCTCTACCAGCATATAGATGTGCAGACTTTGAAACCTCACAAAGTGTACTCCACAGGAATCAAATAACTTTTAAATCAACACTCTGTTTCCATGTAGATTCCTCCACACTGTATCTTCTACATGTGGTTCAAACATTGTCTTCAAATCACCCCATAACACTCTTGCAAGCCTTCTTCTGGCCTTGTATATTGATATTCGTTGTTTATACGTTATCAAACAAATAACCCTCAAATGTATATAATATAAAAATACATATACGTATACGTAAGCAAAGTGTCATACAAATTATTCTTAGGAAAGAATAAAAAGTAATCAACACGGGTATCGTTCTCCTCGGTGAGAGGTGAATGGAAATTTACGGGTATGTCGGGAATCGAGCTTGAATGTCATAAAAGATTTGATTTTGGATTCTATTTCTACTAATAAAAATGCAAAAACATATAAAGACAAGTAATTAAAGCATTTAAAGACTAAGCACGAAAAACGTTAACGGAAAATTAAAAACGCGACAGGTAAGCAAGAAAATCAAATTTTAACCCTACAAACTCAAATTTAATTTCTAAAATACCTAAATGCCTAAAAATAATTTTAGAAAAAAGAATTATATTTTTTTGAATTTATTTTTTTGAAAACTTTTTATCTTTTTAAACAATTTAAAAAACTTTTAATCTAGAAAATTAATAAAAATTAATACGACATATTTTATAGAAATATGAGAAATTCCTAAATTATAACAAAAAACTATTCCTAAGAACATCTAAAGAAAAACAGATGTAAATGCTTAAACTGAAAAGCTAGGAAAAAGCAAATAAAGCAAAATAAAGCAAAAACTGGGAAAAATGCCATATATATAAATAAGTGAAACAAAGAACTTACGAAAAGTCCCAAGGGCACAATGGTTTAGGGCGTTGGTAAGTTAATAGGGTAGGTCACACTACAGGTTGAGTCCGTGACACCCTTTTTTGAAATAAACCAATTTTTTTAGTTTTCTTTTTGAAAAAGCTACAAAATAAGCAAAATTAAGAAACTTTATTAAATGGACTTATAACTGAAACTTATTAATAAGCTAAGAAAAAGCTCAAACGAAATTGGCAGTTTTGGCTTTACATAACAAGCTAAAACTTTGTGAACTTTTTGACTCAATAAGCTACTAGAAAAGCAAACCAGCTTAAGATAACTTAACCCTAGACCTAATAAGCAACAGTGACTAGGAAATACACAAAATGAATAAGCTAAAAACACTTAAAAGGCATTAAAGACAGCAGACTTAAAAACTCTTTTAAAGGACTTTTGACCAATTTTAAGCTCAAATTAAGGATTAATAAGCACATGAAAGAAGCTATAAACTAAAAACAAAATAAGACCATGACTTAATAAGCAAATTCAAACTAAAATTAAGCTTAATCAAACACTAATTAAGCTAAAAACCTAAGCTAAAACAAACTGCATACTTAGACTAACTTATGACTTTTTATGCTAAATGCAAAACCCTAAAAATGACTTAAACACTCCAAAAGCTTTAAAACAGATTCGAATAAGACTATAATAAGCTAAATGAAACTAAGTTTGACCAAAGTTCAACTAGAATCAAGCCTATAATGACACAAGCCCAAACTGACTTCTACTTTTGATACATAAGCATAAACTTATTTTGATCCTAATTGTTTGAAAGCTTCTTCTATCAACAAGTGACTTAACACAGATTTACTTTGATGCATATGAAATCAATTTCAGACACAAATTCCACACTTCAAATGGACCTATAAGTAAATTATCAAATTCGCAGTTTAAAAATCCATTGGAAATAGCAGACTTAAGAAATGAACAACCAAGCTATAGATTTAACTAAACTTATTTTGAGCTTATAAAAACTAGTAATAGGACTTAATTAGAGCTTAATCAAACTTGACTTAATAACTAAAAGCAACACAAGCAGTTTTAACTGCTTGTGCCAAACACCCCTTTAAATCTTAAAAACTAAATTTAAGCTGAAATCAGCTCACATTAAGCTCTTATTATTGAAAATGGATGAGGTACTAAACATATTTAGACAAAATAAGCACACATTTCTGATTAATAAGTTCTAGAAATAAGCTAACTCAATAAGCCGTGCTAACTGCTTATTTAAACAGTTTTAACTAGAAACTTTAAAAACTTACTCTAAATTCTTTTAAGATAAGATTAAAACTCATTAAGCTATAATAAGACAAATTATGATAAATCAAACAATGAATAAGTTAGAATAAGCAACATGATAAGCAGTAACATTAAAAGAAAAAAAAAGCAAGTGTACCTTGATCCCAGCTTAACAGGGATCTGAATTGCTCTTAAGAGCCTATTCTACAAGCTCCAGCTTGTTTAAAAACAAGTTGGTATTGTCCATAAGCTCATCTAATTCTGGCTCATCATCCAACACAAGTTGAGGTAAATTTTGGGGAGAATTAAAGGCAGAAAACTCAATTAAGCTTATGAAAAGCTTAATTGAGTTTAACAAGTATAAAATAGCTTTTTAAAGTAACTTAAGAACAAATTAAAGCTGATTAAGGTAAAAACATAATTAAAGATAATATAAGTAAAATTGAATTTTATTGAACATTGAAAATGATTACATTATTTTTTAAGCTGAAAATTACAATGTTTAAGAAAACAGAAAACATAAAATAAGCTAGAAATTAAAACTACACTACTCTAATCTAATCCTACTCCTAGATGCCTAATACTGTGTGATTCTTTTGCTATTTATAGCTGCGAGAGGAAGGTTCTAGGTCCATGAGACGCTCCCTACTTCATTCATCTTAGCCCTTGATTGTTAACCGCCTCTCAATCAATCCTTTTCAACCCTTGGATCTATTATACGTTTTGTAGCCAATAAAATTGCTCAAGATCACCAGCGTGGCCTGGGTATCAGACGTGGCAGGCTTGGACTTCTAGAAGCATTCAAGCGTGTACGTGGATGGAGGGTTTAACCCTGTGTAAATTGTTGCAGGGTGAAAAGGTAATGGGAGGGAAAGGGTGAGTGAATAGTAAAATTTGACCTTTTTATAACTGTGACTTTGACCGGGTTAGTGGATTGGGCTTTGACTATTTATTTTGGGCTTTGGACTATGAAAATGGATTTTGGACTAGTGGTTTATAAAAGGATTAATAAAAGGCTTAGGTTTATAGTCTTCAAGTGATAATGGGCTGACCCGGCTCATTAAGTGGGCCCGAGTTGGTCCGTAGAAGATGGGTACGCCTTCGGTTTTGGTTTTTTCATGCTCTTTCCAATCTCGTGCTCGGATTTTGTCCTTTTTGACTTGTTTTTGTCCATATTTGATATATCCGTACCTGCAAGACACAATTTACTATACACACGAATACAATGTATTTTTATGACATTTTCGTTCATTATTGGTCTTTTTAGCTTGTTTTATTAGGTAAAAGGTATGTGTATTTAAGCACATACCAAAATCCCCCATACTAAACTATTGCCGTGTCCTCACGCAATGTCATAAATACAAACTTAGAAAACCAAGAATTTCAACCCCTTTAGACTAATTACCCGAAAAGTAGCTAAGTGTTCATCTAAGGAGATTAAGAAATCACTAGTTTTGAAAAGCCCCCCGTTTTACCATTTTTATGCATTTATTATTAATATTTATACATATCATAACTTTACGGAACACGAAACACTAAAAGGATAAATTCATCGTCCTCGATTTTTCACCCGCCCCAAACCAAGCTTAAAAACGAAATCATTGTTAAATACAAGTTAAGATGCTAACACTACTCATAAATGCTAATTGTGTATGCATAGCTACTTTCCGCTCCCTTATTCCCTAAATCCTCTAAAGATTTTATTATCATTATTGGTGACAAATAAATTAATGTATTATTCACATAAAGTAAACCCGGTTTAGACCATAATTAGTTTGAAATTCCTTCCTAAAGAGACGATATGGTGAGAATAAGGTCCACATTAAGGTTCTAATTTCGCATGATTTAGAGGTTATCCTTTTAGATAACCCTGGAGTTGAAATTTGGCTTTATTATTATTATTATTGTAACATTATTAAACCTCGTCCTTTAAACAACTGCCACATTGGTATGCGAGCCGACCATGGTCCAGGAGTCTTATTTCAACCTCGGTGATCCTCGACCTTTTTGAAGGCTGCAACATCGGTTGTGAGCCGGCAAGATGCAACAAACTTTTATCAGTCTCGGATTATTACTATGTGCCTTATTTAGAAGACTGTCACATCGGTTGTGAGCCGGCAAGAGGCAGTAAACTTTTATCAGCCCACAGTTTTTATTATTATTATTCCCTCCACCCTTTAAACGACTACCACATCGGTTGTGAGCCGGCAAGAGGTAGTGGTTTTATTTCGGCTTCGGTTTATTACATAACTATTATTATTATAGCCAAATTTAAGTCCTGTGGTCTTTTAACTACCTAGACAACGGTAGCGAGCCGTCAGGAATCGGTAGCCTATTTCCCCACAACACTAACAAAACCTCGATGTGTACCTTACTTTCACCAGAAGGAATCTCTACGAAGTGATTTAAACTAAGAATCGCAAAAACCTAAAGTGACTTTATTTATTCAACAATTATATAATGTTTATGTAGATGATGGGAGCAAAAAGCACAATTAACCTCTATGAGCTATAAAGAGTTCCAACTCTTTAGGTTTAGCATTTAACCTTATTTAAAACTCTATCATTTCTTGTTCTTAGCAAATTTAAATCTTAAAACAATATCCGCGATGCTTAGTCTAATATAGCAAGCTTTGCATTATTTAAAAGTCTATCATGGAACTTGCAAATTCTTGGCTTTTTACATGCAGCTTGAATTCACGTTCTAAAGTTCTTGTATAAAAGACTAGCAAAATGCTTAAATTTATTCATAAGTTAAGGCGCAAGCTAGGCATAACATGCTTGTCAAGTCATAATTTCTATTCCTTAAAAGACAACCTCTTCGGTCTAAACACTTATTTCTATTTTTTTGGAATTTTTTATATCTTGGCATATTTTTGCTTTTTTTGGTGGAAAAACTGTGGTGACCGTGAAGGACAAGGCAAATGCAAGTAAGATCAAATCGAAAGATCCCCCCATACTAGAACTACACATTGTCCTCAATGTGAGATCTGTCACCTCCTATACTAATTTCAAGGCTTAATTCAAATGTTAGTGGGTCTCTACGGCAAATTAAAGCCGTTTATTAAATTATGCTATTAGATAAACGTTTATTCAATAAGATCGTAGGATATCAGTTTTCCATTTTAATCATGCGAAGGATAAAGATCGAGTGGAAGGGGGGATGGACACAAACCTCGAGCATGAGAGTCTATATAATCCGGGCAAATCCTGACATAAAAAACAAACCCGAATAACATGTGGAAAGGAAGACTGGTGAGCTCCTCACATCACATATTATTCATTATTATTATTCTAATTCTCACTACTAAGGAATAATATTGGTGTTTGCCACACACGATAGGCTTGTTTTTGTGCGAGTCTCTAGCTTGACTCTCCCCATATCATCGTGATATTAGGGACGAAACAAGTGGAAGAGCAAACTTCCATTGGACATTCATATGCCACCGGTTCTAGAGAAGAAAAGTGAAAAGCGGAGATGCCGGGGTCAAAGATGATATCCTCACTCCCGGAGGAGAGAGGAAAAGGAGAAACCACCGAATAGGTGAAATAAGGAAGAAAAATTCGGATAACATATGTGAAGGAAAGATAATGGCGATCCTCAAAGGTCAAGCTCACATATGTAGGAGAAATTTTTTTCTCATGAATCCCGAGGTCAAAAACTTTGACCATAATCTTCAAATCATTAATATCACTTAAACTCCTCGGGTCATGATCTAGGAACACCTTCGGAGGGAGACTAAGTATAGTATCATTACTAAGAAAGCTATCAAGATAGAGTATATCTCCCTCCGAATCATGATAACCGTCTTTAATATCCGTAGAAATATCAACATCAAGAAAAGCATCGATCTCATCAATATCGCCTCCCGGGTCGAAAATTTTGTCCTTGGTCATTAAATCATCAATTAGAGCATTGTATAAAATTTTCTTCCAATCATTCGTTTTAGATTCCAAATCAAATAAATCATCATTCTCTTCGAGAGGTGGTTCATCGGTGAACCCCTCGAGAATGGAAACAACGCTTATAGACGAATCATGGTGAAGTAGAAGCTCAATGTCGTCACTTAGGGAAAGACACTCATCCTCATTAGAATCGAAAAGAGTTGTGACTAGGAAAGTCGACTCATCAAGGTTGGAATCATAAGAATCCTTGCACTCGATGTCCTCTAACACCTCATCAAAAAGAGGATTTACATCACTAGAGATGTATTCGTCATCGAATTCGAAAAGAGGGTTCGAATAAATTTTCATATTATCTTCCGGAACGTCCTTATCGGATAGTGACTCATCATCACTAGAGGTAAAATCGTCATTTGAATCGAAAAGAGGGTTAGAGAAAGTCACAGATTTTTCCTTATAAACGTTAATAGGAGAGAAATCATCACACGAAGGTAAAATGCACTCACAATCACTCCCGGATGTATCCTCGGACTCACTTGGGATTGGGACAAACTCCTCAACACTAGACTTTATTAATTCGTCTGATTCCTTTTCAGGAATAGTGCTAAGATGCTCATCCCCTATGATAAGAGAGTCCTCAGGCTCCTCAATTGGTAAGTCAGGTGTAATTGCAACAGACGGAGAAATTTAGGGCATATTATTTAAAGGAATAGTTACGGAAACAAAGAATCATAGATCCGGTGGTCTTGGAGAATCAAACCAAGTAAAGATATACATTGTAGAGAGAGAGAGAGAGAGAGAGAGAGAGTAGAGGGAGATAATGTAAAAGTGTGTGTGTTTTATTAAGAATGAAGTGAAATGATTACAAAGTCTCACCCCTCCATGGAAGCAATGGAGGGGTATTTATACAACCATCTATACATAAGTTTACTAAAATGCCTATTCTAGTCCCTACGTATGGTGGTATGTTAAACAATGATAATTCCGTAATGTCGTCACATAAAATGAAATCCTAACAATCTTCCCCCATGGGACGATATTCGGAATTACTTATAATATTTTCCTAACAAGTACATAATGATTAAGAACAAGAACTTCCAAGAAGCTTTCAATGCTGATGATGTCTTCTGGGGCCTTTGACTTCAAGTCTATACTCCAACACGAATCATCTTTGTAGTACCTTGTAGGAGAAATACTATAATAGGCATGAACTAAGTAACCCATACACTTCTGGTTAAGGAGAAGCTTCTGAATTAGATTCCCCCTAATTCGTGCCATATATTCTTCATTTGAAGCTTTAATAGCTTCCCCCCAAACCAACAATCCTCTCTTGAGCAGTTTCAAAGCTTTCTTTCAAGCTTAGAATACTTAAGTGCACAGCAGAATTAGTAGCAAACCACATCAAGTATTGCTCCTTTGATAATAAGCACAGTGATTAATTGTTTGGGGAAACATTAACTGGATTAGCAACACATCTTCTCATGCTTGAATAATTCTTTTCACATTTCTTTCCATTGAAAGCTTAAGTAATGCATACCAACTGTATTAAGGCATCTCTTCCCCCATGTAGATGAAGAGATGCAACCAGTCTCATTTATGAAGCCCAAAAACCTGAAGTACACACTTTATCCCATTCATGAAGTCGAAATTGTAGCATCAAAGTCAATTAAGTCCCGGACGTGCGCATTCCTTCCTTCAAGATAATGATGATATTTCTTGTAACACCCAAGGTTAGCTAAGTCCCGGATGTTGACAATTAAACCCTCCAACTAGTCAGAATGATAACACCAAAGTCAACTAAGTCCCGGATGAACTCATTTCTTCCTGCAGGATACTAACTATCTAGAGGAATCATCATACCATTGTGTACCTCTTTTATCATCAGAAATTGTTTCTTACATCTCTTCCCCCATGTAGTTGGAATAATACACCAAAAACCATGAGTTAAAACACAGATTTTCTCTGCGGTTATGACATTAGTCTTCCCGGAATGGCCTAAATTTAGAAAAAGACATGAAGTTCGTCACGTGTACTCGTTGTGTGTTCAAATGTATGTCTCCTTCCCCCTTGCTGGTTTTGATACCTCAGAATCAGCAAAACATTGTACGCACATATACTTGAAATCTTGTGAGAAGAATAAAATTAGCCCAAATGTATCCCGTGAGAATCAACTGCTGATCAAATCTCTACTCATAAACTCTCCCTGACTATCTTTACCAACCCCTTTGTAGGCTATTTGAAGTGACCACTAATGGAGTAAACCTGATATACCGAACTTGAAATTGAAGAAGAATTCCCCGTTCTTGTGACTTAAGCTTGCACTAATGTTGGAAGAACGGTGTAGAGAATTTGTGCTCCAAGCAAATCTCTAGGTACTCTATACTCTCAACTAAGAGGCATAAGAAGTACAACACCTCTTGAAACTATCCACATCGTCTTCTTCGTGTGACACTGAGTACTACAACGTAACTCCTTTAAGTGATAGTTAACCATGTCTTCAACCATCCACCCTGACTGCTGGTAACTAGATAACCCAAGTCTTCAACTTAAATCTTAAGCACGAGCAAGTTATCATTGAAAGTCATGCATCCAACCAACCCCGACTTCAAGATAAAATAAGATCACGCCTTCGTAAAATGCCACTTCAATCTCAAATAAGTGATACCCGATCAACTCCGTAGCCACTTAGAAAAATTAATACCAAATCTAGCCATTACAAATTAAATCCCATGATTCTTTATAAGCATCAATCCCGGTCTCGTCACTAAAAAAATTGTCACTTTGTCATTTCAAACCTCGACAACCATAATCAAAATAATTGCAACAATTATCTCATAAAGCTTTATAATATCAATTTTAGCATATATAAAATTCAGCCCATGCTTTTTGCATTAGTTTGATAATAGCCCTATCAACCCAACACCAGCCCAAGTGATACTCGGCTAAATAAATTCAAAATAGATAGAAGTCTAATTGTTTAACACCCAAGCCCAATTATAAACCAGAGTAGCTCCCATCCCATGTAAAATCTTCAGATAAGGCCCAATACCATAAATAACACATCCCAAATTCTTTATCACAATTCAACCCTAATTTCTAGGGTATTAATAACCACCCCAACCCAAATTTATCTCATAAAATGAACGCCTCCATCTTCTCTAATCTCTAAACCTCTATACGACCAGATACCAACAATCCTCCCTTATCTCACTTTCACAATCAAGATAACATAGATACAAACGAGTTATTTCCTATACTTCTTATCATTCTGTCATAACTATCAAGATCAAACCAAACTCGATACAAACTCACCAACACAAAATAATACTCAGTGCAACACTCAATGCATACCCTCTTTCTTTTCGTTTCAGCTTCAAGATCATAAAGTGGCTTCAAGATCCACCATGGGTCTCGGGTAGGTTTTTGTATTATTTATTCTCGTGTCTATCGAAACAAAGATAGAGTGTAACAAGTTTGTTATAACTCTTTATTTAATTTCGTATATTGATGAAGGTTTAAACCTTCAATAGATCCGTGATGAGATATAGTTTGTGTGTTTGAATCTTTGAAGGTCTGTAATTATCTTGGTATACACACAAATTAAAATCTAAGATCTTGATTTATATCTATTTGTTTCGAGTCTAGGTGACGTTGATGGGGATGGATGTGTGGTGTTGATTTGTTTGTGATGATGGGAGTAGGATTTAGATAGTTGATTTGTTGTGGGTTGAAATGTGACGAAGAGATTATAGTTAGATATTATGGATTTGTGATGATGAGTCTGTGATGATATTGATGTGGGTTTGATGTTTTTATTTGTTGTGGTTGAGATTGTTGATGGCTGTTGATGTTGTTTGGTAAAGTTGTTGATGGGTTTGTAATTTGAGTCTTTGTCATCTATCCCATGTCCTTTTCTGTTGACCTCTGACACAACGAGTTACCCGGGTCAACTCGGTAAGAACCGAGTTGACTCGGTTTGGGTTAAGTTTTAACAACTCGATATTTTTTTTGGCAACTCGCTATTCTGACAACTCGCTGGTCTGAGGAAATTTAGGCAGCATGACGTTTGATTTTGACGTTAGAGAGTTGTCTTCAATATGTACCTGTAACTCGCTGAACCAAATCGCTAGAGAAACCTGTCAACTGGCTACCTGTCCTTTTCATACTTTTGTCTTTTTGCACTGTTGAACTTTCGTCTTTTTGCAACAAACTTCAGATCTGATTTTCTTTTTCTGCCAAGTCGCTACTATGAACTCATGAGCCCAGAATCAGATTAGCTACTTGTGAGTTTTGGACAATAAGATAAAAATAAAACTCGAATAAAAAACTTAAACAAGCTGATATATAGCAGATTACTCAACAATACATAAAAGAACTGTTTTCCAGCCAAACAAGACACGAAAGTAAGCTATAATAAGCCAGAAATCAGCCATGAAACATGAAACCAACACAAGTGACAAAAGTGACAGATTTTGACATAGAAATGCGTGACAGATCTGTGACACAATAGAGACCATCCAGACAAAAAAGTGAAACCGACCCAAGAGTGTAACCATGGCTCTGATACCACTTGACGGAAACAAAGAATCATAGATCCGGTGGTCTTGGAGAATCAAACCAAGTAAAGACAGTCATTGTAGAGAGAGAGAGAGAGAGTAGAGGGAGAGAATGTAAAAGTGTGTGTGTTTTATTAAGAATGAAGTGAAATGATTACAAAGTCTCACCCCTCCATGGAAGCAATGGAGGGGGTATTTATACCACCATCTATACATAAGTTTACTAAAATGCCTATTCTAGTCCCTACATATGGTGGTATGTTAAACTATGATAATTCCGTAATGTCGTCACATAAAATGAAATCCTAACAAATAGTACTCCCCTTGTAAATAAGTTTAAAACGTTGCAAAAAATCTAGAGTACTAGTCCTAAGATTAGCCGTCTGCTCATAAGAATATGTCTGAGGTTGCGGAGGTGGGTAAGAAAATTTTTGAGAATCATTGAAAGAATTCAGATTTGGATCATAAATGGATGAATTTCCATTACTAGAAGCGCAAATGAAGCAAAATCCTTTACTAAGACCAGATCCACACCACTTGCAAGTACACCGTTTACAACGTTCACCTTTTTCTAACGGATCTTTACAATGAAAACAATGCCATTGGTCGAGCGAAGATGTTTGGGGTTGTGAAGGTGGGTTGGAAAATACGGGTGTTTCATCATTTGAAATAGGATCGGGGTTACTGACAAACTCGTCTCCGAAACTCACATTGGTACAACGCGGACAATTTCCACCGTTAAACGGACCACCACACCATGAGCATCGTGAAAATCAAGACATGTTGAAGAATTATCGGATAAGAAGGTTAAGAGAATAAGAATTAATCGAATACGAGGATAGAGAAGAATATTTATAGATTTTTCAAATAATACATAAGGAAAAAGAAAATAATAAAAATAAGAAAGAAAAATATTTTTGGTATTCTTTTTTAATATTTATAAAAGAAAAGGAAAAATAAAAAAAATGGAAAATATTTTTGGTTTTTTTATATTTTTAATAAGTACGAAAATAAACTTTCCGAAGAAAGGATCTTCAAAAATCGAATACAAACAATCCCGCAAAAATCGCTACACCTCTCTCCGGCAGCGGCGCCATTTTGATATTCGTTGTTTATACGTTATCAAACAAATAACCCTCAAATGTATATAATATAAAAATACATATACGTATACGTAAGCAAAGTATCATACAAATTATTCTTAGGAAAGAATAAAAAGTAATCAACACGGGTATCGTTCTCCTCGGTGAGATGTGAATGGAAATTTACGGGTATGTCGGGAATCGAGCTTGAATGTCATAAAAGATTTGATTTTGGATTCTATTTCTACTAATAAAAATGCAAAAACATATAAAGACAAGTAATTAAAGCATTTAAAGACTAAGCACGAAAAACGTTAACGGAAAATTAAAAACGCGACATGTAAGCAAGAAAATCAAATTTTAACCCTACAAACTCAAATTTAACTTCTAAAAATCCTAAATGCCTAAAAATAATTTTAGAAAAAAGAATTATATTTTTTTGAAACTTTTTTATATTTTTAAACAATTTAAAACACTTTTAATCTAGAAAATTAATAAAAATTAATAAACTATTTTATAGAAATTTGAGAAAATTCCTAAAAGTACTAAAAACTATTCCTAAGACATCTAAAGAAAAACGGATGAAAAAGCTTAAACTGATAAGCTAGGAAAAAGCAAATAAGCAAAATAAGCAAAACTAGGAAAATGCATATATAAAATAAGTGAAACAAAGACTTACGAAAAATTCCCAAGGGCACAATTGGTTAGGGCGTTGGTACGTTAAAGGGTAGGTCACAGGTTCGAGTCATGTGACACCCTTTTTTTGAAAAAACATTTTTTTAGTTTTCTTTTTGAAAAAGCTACAAAATAAGCAAAATTAAGAAACTTTATTAAATGGACTTATAACTGAAACTTATTAATAAGCTAAGAAAAAGCTCAAACGAAATTGGCAGTTTTGGCTTTACATAACAAGCTAAAACTTTGTGAACTTTTTGACTCAATAAGCTACTAGAAAAGCAAACCAGCTTAAGACAACTTAACCCTAGACCTAATAAGCAATAGTGACTAGGAAATAAGCAAAATGAATAAGCTAAAAACACTTAAAAGGCATTAAAGACAGCAGACTTAAAAACTCTTTTAAAGGACTTTTGACCAATTTTAAGCTCAAATTAAGGATTAATAAGCACATGAAAGAAGCTATAAACTAAAAACAGAATAAGACCATGACTTAATAAGCAAATTCAAACTAAAATTAAGCTTAATCAAACACTAATTAAGCTAAAAACCTAAGCTAAAACAAACTGCATACTTAGACTAACTTATGACTTTTTATGCTAAATGCAAAACTCTAAAAATGACTTAAACACTCCAAAAGCTTTAAAACAGATTCGAATAAGACTATAATAAGCTAAATGAAACTAAGTTTGACCAAAGTTCAACTAGAATCAAGCCTATAATGATACAAGCACAAACTGACTTCTACTTTTGATACATAAGCATAAACTTATTTTGATCCTAATTGTTTGAAAGCTTCTTCTATCAACAAGTGACTTAACACAGATTTACTTTGATGCATATGAAATCAATTTCAGACACAAATTCCACACTTCAAATGGACCTATAAGTAAATTATCAAATTCACAGTTTAAAAATCCATTGGAAATAGCAGACTTAAGAAATGAACAACCAAGCTACAGATTTAACTAAACTTATTTTGAGCTTATAAAAACTAGTTATAGGACTTAATTAGAGCTTAATCAAACTTGACTTAATAACTAAAAGCAACACAAGCAGTTTTAACTGCTTGTGCCAAACACCCCTTTAAATCTTAAAAACCAAATTTAAGCTGAAATCAGCTCACATTAAGCTCTTATTATTGAAAACAGATGAGGTACTAAACATATTTAGACAAAATAAGCACAAATTTCTGATTAATAAGTTCTAGAAATAAGCTAACTCAATAAGCAGTGCTAACTGCTTATTCAAACAGTTTTAACTAGAAACTTTAAAAACTTACTCTAAATTCTTTTAAGCTAAGATTAAAACACATTAAGCTATAATAAGACAAATTATGCTAAATCAAACAATGAATAAGTTAGAATAAGCAACATGATAAGCAGTAACATTAAAAGAAAAGAAAAAGCAAGTGTACCTTGATCCCAGCTTAACAGGGATCTGAATTGCTCTTAAGAGCCTATTCTACAAGCTCCAGCTTGTTTAAAAACAAGCTGGTATTGTCCATAAGCCCATCTAATTCCAGCTTATCATCCAAAAGAAGCTGAGGTAAATTTTGGGGAGAATTAAAGGCAGAAAGCTCAATTAAGCTTATGAAAAGCTTAATTGAGTTTAACAAGTATAAAAGAGCTTTTTAAAGTAACTTAAGAACAAATTAAAGCTGATTAAGGTAAAAACAGAATTAAAGACAATATAAGTAAAATTGAATTTTATTGAACATTGAAAATGATTACATTATTTTTTAAGCTGAAAATTACAATGTTTAAGAAAACAGAAAACATAAAATAAGCTGGAAATTAAATCTACACTACTCTAATCTAATCATACTCCTAGATGCCTAATACTGTGTGATTCTTGTGCTATTTATAGCTGCGAGAGGAAGGTTCTAGGTCCATGAGACGCTCCCCACTTCATTCATCTTAGCCCTTGATTGTTAACCGCCTCTCAATCAGTCCTTTTCAACCCTTGGATCTCTTATACGTTTTGTAGCCAATAAAATTTCTCAAGATCGCCAGCGTGGCCTGGGTGTCAGACGTGGCAGGCTTAGACTTCTAGAAGCATTCAAGCGTGTGCGTGGATGGAGGGTTTAACCCTGTGTAAATTATTGCAGGGTGAAAAGGTAATGGGAGGGAAGGGGTGAGTGAATAGTAAAATTTGACCCTTTTATAACTGTGACTTTGACCGGGTTGGGTGGATTGGGCTTTGACTATTTATTTTGGGCTTTGGACTATGAAAATGGATTTTGGACTAGTGGTTTATAAAAGGATTAATAAAAGGCTTAGGTTTATAGTCTTCAAGTGATAATGGGCTGACCCAGCCCATTAAGTGGGCCCGAGTTGGTCCGTAGAAGATGGGTACGCCTTCGGTTTTGGTTTTTTCGCGCTCTTTCCAATCTCGTGCTCGGATTTTGTCCTTTTTGACTTGTTTTTGTCCATATTTGATATATCCGTACCTGCAAGACACAATTTACAATACACACGTGTTAGCCTCAATTTATTGAGTCGAACAAGGAAGTTCGGTCACTCTACGATGGAGCTTCGGTCTTTAATTAGTTAATGTTGTAATAGGATAATATCGAGAATCGGGCTCGATAGTTAATCTAATATTGTATATGTTTCGGGTTTAATCCCAAGCAAAACCCGAGCCCGGGTCCTAGTTAAATATCCCGCGCGTCATTTAACGCGACGGGGTATATAAGCTTTTTCTTACCATAGAAAAAGTTAGTTGTTAATTTGCAAAATTTAGGTTTTTGACCCTCGTTTTTCGTGCCCGTTTTAAGATTTAAGTTATTTAGCTTTCAGTTTTAGGTTTTTCTCAATCGTTTTTGCTTGTTATTGATTAATTTAGCTTTCTACACTCCTAAATCATTACTCTCATTCAAACTCCAATTTTCTAACTGTATCGATTCTCCAGCACAACCTCGTTGGGGATAAACGACCCGGGGATATTCTATACTACTTCCCGGTTTCATTGATTGTTTTTAGATTATACTTACTATATATATTTTTTTATATATATTATATATTTTTTAAGAACCAATCAGATATCATCAAAGCTTTTGTTCTTTAATTGAGTGTCCTTGTATCCAGCCATGTTTTTCAAATAAGTACACATTGTATTTCTCTTTTGAGCTTTAGTTGGTGGTTTGTTTCTTCTTTCTTCTACTCTTAATGCTGCAAAGTGTTTCTTTCTTGCTTTTAGGAGTTGTACAAATAATTTAGACTTCTCTTCTATAGTCAACTCCTCTTGCTCTTGTGCTTGCAGTTGTTCTGCCAGTTGATAATCAACATCAATCATTGCCTGAGTGTTATCCCATGATTCAATTAAGGCAATGTTGGCTTCTTCTTCTTTTTCCCTTGCAAGCCTCTCTTCTTCTTCCAATTCAGCTTGCATTTAAGCTTGAAGTTTTAGAGCCATTTCTTTATCAAACAAAATTTGATCTTTCTTCTTCATTGGTTTCTCAGGCTCTTCCATAATACCTTTACCTTTGTCTTGAACCTTTGAAGGTATTGGTGTTGGTGCTATTGTTGTGGATTTCACTGGCTCTTTGAAGACAATTCCTTAAGCTTTGGGCTTTACTGTCTTTAATTCTTGAAGTGCTTGAGCCAATGTTATTCTTCATGAGTAATAGTTGTTACAGCAGTACTAACAGTTGTAGCAACATCAAGAACTCCTTTTTTAGCAACAATTACTTCTTCACCAACAAGATCACTCACTTTAAACATTACTTCATCATCAGTCCTCCTTTGATCCACTACAGTCTCATCAACTAGGGTAATTCCTTCATTAGCATCAATATCATCAATCTTCCTCCCCTGTTTGGATGCATCCTCCTCACCCAAACTTTCTTCATCTGATGCTACCCTAGCCCTGGAACCAATCTTGTATAATCTTTTAAGCTTGTGAGTTCTTGACCTTCCTTTCTTCTCTAGCTTCTTGACTCTCAACTTTATCCCTGTAATCTCTTGAGCTTGAGCAGTCTTTATGTTCTCCAGGTCAAGAACTCTCTGTTGTAAGTTGGTACAAAGTTCCATTAATTCAGTTAGTTTTAGACTATCCTCACCAAGTGGATCATTGGATGTTTTAGATACTCTCTTAAACCTAGTTTGAGCAAAAGTATCTCCCAAGGTTTCAGCTACCACATTGGTTGTAGGACCACTAGGCTGAGGTGCCTGAGTGTCCTTCTTCTTTGTCCTCCTTGGTGTTTGCTTCTTTTGAGGTTGGGATGATGATGGGTGAATAATAGTGGGTGTGTGATGGGTATCAGTAGGAACTACTGAACCTTCACCCTGTTCTTGTTGAGCTTGAACCATCATTGTAGGAAATAGAGGTGTGTCCCTTCCAGAAAAGCCTTTCCCTAACCTCCTCATATTGGCAAAAATCTTCTTTGTATTTGAGGGTGCAATATATATCTCATCATGAGTTGCCATCCCTTCTATTTGATTATCCAGAAACACTTGAATAAACCTGGGATACATTAAAAACTTGCCCACACTATCCACGTTCTTTACCATGCTTTCAAAAATGTACTTGGAAAAGTTAAACTTCTAATTTGTTGCTAAACATATAATCGCAGAAGCCATAGTGCTACTGAATTCATTCCATGCAGTAGTCTTAGCACTTAGGCATTGCAACACAGTGTGAATCAAAAATTTCTACTGTGGGGAGAAAAATGCCTTATAGAAAGTTAGTTTTTGAGAAAGTTTCTCATACCCCATCCTTGTAAGTTCTTCAAAAATTATAGCATTTGGCAGACTATCAACTCCTTCAGCATCTTCCAATTGTGAAGAATCGTTTAAACTCCTAGGATCGAAAATAACAAAGTATTGATACGCAGCGAAATATAAATAAAGAACAATGTTATTTTCACAAGGTTTTACATTCACATCAAGCCCCAATTCTACATGATCAGTATAGAACGATTACCTAACTGTAACAAGATCAAAGACACTTTGATCTTGAGGCTAAACCACATACTCTAGACGTCTACATCTTTTCTTGTGCACACACAATCACACACATAAACTATGTCTAGGGATCTCTTTGTATAGAGAGTCCATAAGACTTACAAAGGAATCTTAATTGTATTAGGAAACTAAATCTTTCCTAATCTTTGATCTTTATTGAAGAATACTAGAATCTTTAATATTATGCAAGAACTAGAGAGATAAGTGGGTGGAAGGAAGGTTTTGTTTCTAGAGAGAGAAAGTAAGAAAACATGAAATGCATATATGAAAAGTGAAATACAAAAACCAACCAACCAACCACCTCTCCAAGGCATGGAGAGGTGTATATATAGTCCTATGATGGCCGGCCATGGGCCTTAACGGGCTTTCCATGGGCCTTGGGCCAGACTAGCTTACTAGACTAATCATATAACAAACTACGGGCTAAGACTATTACAACTTGGAAGTGACCGATACTTTTCTTGTTTCCAACAATCTCCCCCTAAGGGAGGTCACTCCATTTTACAAAATTTAAACCTAGCATACTATGCTATATCTCTTAGTCTTCAGCTCGTAAACTTGACTTTCTCTTGTGAATATGTTGTAGTAATCTTTGACTTTAGGCTCGAGCTTGTTCCTTTATCTTTACTTGTAAGTGGAGATGTGATCTTGAGCACTGTGAGATCATCAACCAAGCATAATCTCGTTTTGTCATCTTGTGACTTTGTCATCTTGTGATCTTGTGACTTCTGGACCGACATGCTCATACCATTCTTGATTTGTTGACTTGGAAAGCTTTAATGTTGCATCTTTCTTGAAATTCTTTAACTTTAACACTTCGTCACTTCGAGAAAGACGTTCGGTATCAGAGTGACAGAAACTTCTTTGAAATTCTTTGACTTTAATACTTAAGACTTTAGGATTTGATTTCAAGCTTATAAATATGCTAGAAAGAGTTTATTATTAGCGGCTTATTATAACATATTATAGATTAGCTTATAGATTTAACGAAAATAAGCTTATAGGGTAAATAGGTGTGCGTATATTTTTTTAAGAAAAATCTACACATACGTGAGGGTTTGGGCTCAAAGCTTTTAACAAGGGCTTACATATGATCTAATAAGCCTTATGAAAGTTCTAAAACAGATTATGAGCTTATGGAACGAGTATTTGAGCTTACTTGAGCTTAAATAGGTCGTATGAGCTTAATATGACTCGAAAACTTTGAAAATGACTTCAAGACCTTCCTTCTCTTGATTCTTGGCTTCAACTTGCTAAGTTTCTTCTTTCTCCTCTTCCTTAGGTTGGCAAGAACATGATTTTAAGTATGTTTTTGAGTTTGGATGGTAAATTTGAATGAGTGAATGTAGGCGTGTATATATAGTGCTAGGAAAAGAGTAAGGACCAAGTTTTGAAGAGTGGTGGCCAAGTTTGCATGAAGTGGGGATAAAGTAACTTAGAGTGGTGGCCAAGGAAGAGTAGGGATGACTAAGGAGCTAGTTATGAAAGGTGTTGAGGTGGTGGAGTGGGGCGTGGCATAACAAGGGTGACAAGGAGGTGACAAGGCAAAACTTGGTGGCCAAGTTGGTGATAGAGGTGCTTGGGAGGCTGCCTAGTGACATGGTGGTGAGGTCATAGTGGTGCTTAGATGTTAGCTTAGTTAAAAATGGGTTAAAAATGAATAAAAAGGGGTGTCGGGTTTGATTTTTTGGTTCGGGTTAGGGTTTTGAATTTTGAACATGGATTAGGGTTAGGATTAGTGTTAAAATATGTTAAATGTTGTGCATAAGAAGCTTGTACCTTGTGCATAAAGATGTGGTATGAAATTCTTAGAAAAATGGAGGGAAAATGGCTCAGTTTGAATTCATGCTTCGTGATTTTATACATTGTGCATTAAGGACTTGTACATTGATTTAGAGGGAAATTATTTTTGAATTTTATGCATTGATCACTTGTACACTTACCTTATTTGCTTGTACCTTCATTTTAAATGTTTACATAAAATTTGGGTTTTGACATAAACGTTAACGGATAAAGTTCATTTGATAAAAATGTCATGAATACTACGTTAAATAGATAACGTACATGATATATTGGGTAATAGATTATTGATTTGACATATTAAGACGTTTACTTGATGTAAACATAGATAGAGATGGCATAGGTAGTTGCGTGAGCTTGTTTACTTTAAAAATGTAAACTATGTTACATAATGGAATAAAGCAAAAATGTTCCCGTGAAAAAGTAGTATTTAATATAATATAAGTGGAAATTACAGTGATGAAAATTGTGGGTTGTTACACCTAAGCTATGCTCACACGATACCACGACATTATTACAACACGAACAAAGTAAAGAATCCAAATTAACCCCCCTTTTATCAAGCTCTACCCGAATCGGCAATCTACCTCTCAAAGCTCTCCAAACAAAAATGTTTACCTTTTTTGGAACAAGTTTGTTCCACATAGTCTCTTGTCGCGAACTATCCAAAGCTAAAAGTTTTTTCTTCAATCATCCTTGTTAAAACCTTCATTGAGAAATTGCCGCTATCATGAAGACTCCATCTCTAAATATCCCTGCAATTAGTAGACACCATAATATTATGTAAGACACCTAATAATTCATCTATGTCTCCAAGTGCTCTCCTTCTAGGCTCTCGCACCCAATCCCATTCCCACTTCCAGACTCCATTTTCCCACCTTCCTTTATCCACCACCCTACCCCTCCTAATACCTATCTAAGTGAAATAGGCCCGCAAAATTTTCACACAATCTCGAGTGGTCAACCCACCTATCTTCCCAAAAGGAAATATCACGCCCATTACCTAACTTACAGGAAGAAGTAAAGTCAATTCCTACCTCATCAATATCACTACCTACCTTCACTATATCACACCAAACACCCCTACCTCCCAAACCTAACCCTCTCCCACCCTCGTCAACCAAACCCCCATTGGCACCATAAATACTTTAAATAACTCTAACCCAAAAATTACCCCTTCCCTCTTAAATCTCCACCACCATTTACCCGATAAAGCCTAATTTTTTGCACGTAGAGACCCAATATTCAGCCTCCCTCCCCAAAATAAGCAATCAAAGAATCTCATTTAACCCAAGATAATTTTTTCCCTCGCCCACCCCTCCCCAAAATAAATTTCTACGAATACTCTCAAGTTTATTTATCACACAAACGGGCACACAGAATATCAAAAAATAATATAATGGTAAGCTACCAAGAACCGACTTAACCAATGTTAATCGACCCCCAAAAGACATCGATTTAGCTCTCCAAAGAACTGTCATCATATGAGAACCCATCAATAAGAGAATATCATGATTCAAGTTTAACAACCCGAAAGGCGACGGGTACCGACACAAAAAATAACGAATATATTGTATCGCGTCGGTAAAATAGGTACTCGTAAGGACGATTATTTACTTATCTTCCGGAACCGACACGCCTAATGATATACCAACTTTTTTTTGTTTTTTAATTATTGTTATTTTTCTCGTTTAAGTCAAGCGTACTAATTTTTTTTAGATTTTTTTAAGACTCGAGTTACAGACAATTATTTTTATTCAAACTTATAACATGTATAGTTAGCATCCGATCTTTTAGCTATGTTTTGGGGTTAGAAATAAAATGTTGGTAAAATTAGTCAAATTTTTTTGTTGAAAGTTAAAGGTTTTAATTAAACGGTCATTTAAAATTAAATGTTTTAATAGTATAAACATTTCTTTTGATAAATAATACAAAAAAAATTTAAGTTTGATGAGGTGTCATTTTATATACTTTTTCGGGGTCTTTAACCCCTTAAATCGTGCATTTATGCCCAAAATAGGCACTTAATCGTTCCCTTTCAGGTATTTTGCATTTGGAAGAAATACACGCGACTTAGGCTCATTTGGAGAAGAAACGGACAAGACTACGGACCTACACCAACATCTCTCAAGAATTTCTACTTAGAAGCTGAAGACAGCATCACAGATTACACATGACGCCGTCACAACCCATCTCAAGACGACTTCACAATATCTCCAGACGACGTCAAATTGTACGACCCAACCCATTATCTAGAATATTCCATTTATGACTGCATCACGATTAACACGCGACGCCGTCACAACGATTTTCCTATATATACAAATCTGTTTTTAGGGTTTTAAGTGTGTAACTTTAGAGTAAAAAAAAGGGACGAACCCTAGTTCATTTAGCAGCTGTTAAGGACATTTTTAGGGCCTCAAAACCCTATTGTACTTCCTTCAATTCATGTTTTAATCAAGTAAGATTATCTTAATCATTCAATATGTCTATGTGTTGTTTGATTCATTATTGTTCTTGCTTTATTTATAACATGCTTGGTTAAACTTTCTATTATGTTTATTTATGATTGTATGAAACCTAGGATGTGGATCTTAGTGGTGTTGCTTCTTGTGATGAATATGCATGTTAGGTCTTAGAAAACCAGCTTTTATCTGTATCGTTATTGATATGTCTAGGAAAACATGATTGTGTAGAAGGGATACAATCGAGTAACAGTCTTCATACTACCTTGCCCCTTATATGGTTGATCCACTCTTAATATATTTCAAATGCATTTAATATACTCTTAGGGGCCTTGTAATAGTCTTCATACTACCTTACTTATGCGTCGCCTTAACGGAATATTAAATAGACGACGGGTTCGTGTAATTCGTTTATGACTTAGGAAATAATTACATAGATCATCACAAGTGTGACAAAGCAACAACACTAGAAGAAGCAATCTAGGGAGCAATACATGATTAAATAAACATAATATTTTATTATATTGTTATCACTAGTAGCGTAGTTTATATTTAGTTTAATAGCTAAAACCAACCAAACCTCTCAAATATATGATTTACCAGCTTTCCTATAAATATAAAAACACAAAAAGAATCTTCTCTCAACCTTTAGAATTATGTTAGACCGTGATCAAGCATTCCCAACCTATTCCCCTAGAGAATGATAACAACCCCCCGAGTCTTGCCTATACTACACTACAACGGTTAGGTACACTGCCTAGGGAGTTGTAAAACTTCTTGTAGAAGTCCCTTACGAAAACCGCAACAAGTTTTTGGCGCCGCTACGTGGGGAATAGTTAGGTTTTGATCATAGTTTAACTTAGTTCTACTTGCTTGAATCCTTTCAAGTAAGAATTTAATTTCCACTTATTAGCTTTCTTGTAGTCTATCTTTTCTTTGTGTTAATTGTTCGTAACTCATTCTCGTCAACCACCATGGGAGACGAGAATCCTATCCGTACTCTTGGAGACTACTCCAAACCTAGCCACGAGTGCTACAAGAATACCATCGAGCTCCCCGTAGGGAACAACGTGGTACCTCTTCGATTTGACACCATTCGGTTGGTGCAAAACGGATGCTCATTCTACGGACTTCGGTTCGAGGATCCAAACCAACACCTCAAGGATTTCCTAAAACTAATGGACTCACTTGACCTTGACGGTGAAAATAGGGAAAGAACGCGCCTGCGTTCATTTCAATTCTCCCTTCGCGATCAAGATAGCAATTGGCTTGAACGTCTTCCAGCAGGATCCATCACCACATGAGAGGATCTTACCACCCGATTCCTTGCTTAATTCTTTCCACCGGGAAGGACCACAAAACTCTGCAATGATATCCTGATGTTCCAACAACATCATGGAGAATCTCTATCCGAAGCATGGACTCATTTTAAGGACTTACTACAAAAAGTCCCTTAATATGGCATTGACCTTTGGCTCCAAGTCTATTTTTTTATGACTATGTCAATCCTGTCACAAGACAAACCATTGACCAATCGGCCGGTGGCAAGCTTCGTGACCTAAACGCTGAAGAATCCTGGGCACTATTAGAGGACCTCGCCCTCTATGACAACGAAAGATGGAACAACCTAAGGGATTTCGCTAAGCCGATCAAAGTAATCGCATTGCCTCAAGATGTCCCGAGTACATCTGACCGCCGTCTAATCGAGCTCGAAAATCAAGTCCAATGCTTGATGGAAGCTCATCTTGCTCCGACACAACCTACTCAAGTGAATAAAATCACTAACTCATGTAAGATCTACAGTGGTCCCCATGACACTCAGTATTGCATGAAAGATCCCGAGAAAGCTTATGTTGACTACGCATCCTCGCGCGCAAAAGAAATGGGAGGTAAGAAGTGCACTCCGAACTAGGGGCCAAGGAATTTTAATGATGCCGCCAACACCTGGAAGGAGAAACCAAACTTCAACTGGGCACATTCCCAAACCTTCACTAGCCCACAAAACGGATCAATCTCCGTCCACTCCTCTAGTTATCAAAATAAGCTTGAAAAGACATTACTTGATTTTGACTCTAACCAAGAGAAGAGGTTATCTCACCTAAGAATCCAACTCGGACAACAGCAAGACGACATGATTGGAAAGATTAACCTTCTTTGGAAAACTATTTATGAAAAACTCAATGATATATCTACCCCCGAAAATGCAAGAAACTCTATGGCCCCCTAGAGCATTGCAGCAATCAGTCATGATGAAAGGGAGGAACTAAGAAATAAAGGAATCAAAAGCCCGTCGAAGTTGTTCTCCCCAAAATATCTCTCTCTCTCGCATCCATAAAAGAACTAAACAAAAATCCCTCAGCTCCAAAGCGCGTTCACTTCGTCAATTCGATCGGGATCCTCAGCAAGGACAGTGATACGGAAGAAGACGTCTCAACAACCAACGCAAACGACGAGAGTAAATAAAGAGGTAAAGGAACAAGGCCAAGGGGAAGATGAAATGGAAACCAACGTGGAAGTAAAAGAGGTAATTGAAGAAGAAGAAAGTGAATTTAAAACTGATGAGGAAGTTTAAGAGATACTCAAAGACGAGGAAGAGGATGAAGATGATGAAAATTTTAACTCGTTCCCAACTATGAAGGAATTATCACATCATGAATGTTTATTAAAGAATCCTCGACCCCCGTGGGTAAAGGCGAGAATAAAAGCCAGAAGCATGAACAACATCAAAATTTCCTGCATGATCGGTCGCTTCTTCAAGAAACATGCTTACATAGATCTAGAATCACCAATCAATATCATGTCTAGGCGTCAATATAATCAGATCATGATTTATGGGCTTAGATCAAGGCAGAAATCGTCAAACCCCGATAAAATTAGCAACTTTGTAGGAAGAGTGAAAAGTGTAAAAATCTTTATAGGAAGCTTCACCTACGAATGTGACTTTATGATATTGGAAGATATCACTAGCATTATTGATCGTTGCCCTGAAGAGATGGTATTTGGGAGACCTTTCATTGATAAAACCAGACTCGTCTACGACAAAGAAGAAGAAACGGTCTCGTTTAAGCAAGATAATGAGAAAATCAAATTTAAAATGCCTCAAACCATGGAAATATTCAAGCAAACAAGATTTATAGGCGCGAGCACCAATTTCATACCCCCGCTCGCCTATGAAGAAAACTTTAGCAGTGGAAGGATGCACTATTATCAAAGCTTACTCATTGGGGACGAGTACAGGCAAGGTGAAGGAGATAGGAGAGGAATTAGGTATTTAATGAGGTTAGAAAAAGAGATGATGAACGATAAAGGAGAAGTCATGTAAGGACGTGTGACTTCGAGTCTAGCTACAAGACTCATAAATAAAGAAAAGCGCTTTTTGGGAGGCAACCCAATATTTACTTTTATCGCATATTAGGAGTGTCATGTGTTTTACTCTTTTCATTTTATCCTATCATGTTCGAACTCTATCTTGTAATCATGCTTTGTATTGTTTTTAACATCATCTTAATTTCAATCAAAGGTATTTTGAAAATAATAAGTGTAGGGGAATCTATCCGGTTCTTGAACCAAGTTCAAGCATGTTAAATAAATTGTTTAGATTAATTCGCGTCAGTTTCGAGTCATATGAGTAAATTGTCAAATCTTAGGTTTTAAGAAGCTATTTGTACATGAATTAACTTATGGAATCAAGTGCAGGAAATTTCTCATCAAAAACAAAAATTTCGTTTTCACAGAACGCGGAGACGGCGTCACAATTTACACGTGACGCCGTCACCACGACACCTGTGATGGGGTCAGGATTCTCCTGACGGCGTCGAACGCCCAGGTCTAGAAAACTTAAAGTTTTTAACTATTTTTGAAAATAAAACTTGCATAACATTTTAAATATGAAATCTTCTGTTATAAACATGCAAAACCAATAAGTTTGGCAGTTCTCTCATCCTATCTTTACTGCTTTATCGAGTCAAACCCTAAATTCATATTGTATATTTGTATATCGTACATTTTATGCTTAGTATAGTTGTTTTTGTCTTTGATTACAGGTTATATTTGATGAGAAGAAGCTTGGAAATTCTTAGGAAGTTTCATTGGATGATTCTTGGATGACAATTTAACCAGTTATCGCATGTTTCTTCTCCATTATTAAGCAAACCAGGAGAGTACTAGTTTCTTTTCTTTGTTTTCTTTTCCCTTTAATTTGTTTTTACGGGTACTTTTATAGAACATTGGGGACAATGTTCAACTTAAGTGTAGGGGGGAAATAAGCCTTAGAAACTATTATTTCATTTGCCATTTAGTTTGTCCTTAAAATAATAGGTAATATATCAAAACATAACATAAGAGGTAATTTTGACCCAAATTTTAATTTTTTTATGACACATACCGACGAAAACCAAGTATTAAGAGCGTCTCATGGATATGAATTTATATTACTAGCACAAAAACCCTCAAATTCCACCCCCCAAAATGTGAGGTTCGCCCTTAGATGTTATACCTTTAGCTTTTTCGAGTTACAGATGTATATGCGTGATTTTGTCATCTTTTCTGGAACATTGGGATTGGTTACTTTAGGATTATGAGAGTGTACCGATAATATATTAAATTTTAGAACTTGTTTTTGTGATGCATCCCGAGACCACATAGTAAGTGTTAGGATTTGCTTGATAAGAGGCATTAGGATTAACCCGTGTTTTAAACCTGTAATTGTTATGATGGTCACACCGATCATATAACTATCTCACACCCATGCCACGCACTCACCTTTAGTGCAGGATACCCCTAGTACAACCCTCCGAGCCTATCCTTTTTCATGATTCTCATAATTTTTTGGTTAAGCCGAACTATTAATGAAGAACATTGTTCACCCTTACACCAATCGTTATACCTAAATCGCCTTAGCCTACCTTGTATGTACTCGCTTTTACTACAATATTGTTTTAACCCAAGTTAATTACTGAGTACACGGTTGCTAAGTCCTTATCCTTGTAAATACTATTTTGGGATGATTGAGATTCATGGTAGTATTTATTTTGCGGAAGAATAGGGAAGAAAAGTTAAGTCAATACCCCCATATGTTTGTTAGATGATCTCCATGTTATTTTAATCCATCTCAAATCGGGTCATTAGTTAGATTGTAAATATCAAGCATGTAAAAGCTCAAGTGTAGGGGTACGTGTTATAAAACCCATGTTGTGATGTATTATGTTATTCAAAAAAAGAAGAGAAAAATAGAAAAGAAAAAGAAAGAGATTGATGTAGAGTTGTGTAGAGTTTGTATATCTTCGTCCGAGTCTTGGCTTATCAACCAAACCAGCGTGTATTTGTGTAAATAATTAGCTAACCCTTCAACTCAAAACTCACCAAAAGCCACCCAAATGTATCCCATCCGTTTCCGTTTCCATTATATGTTATCTTACACCTACACTCCACAACCCTTTAAAAAGACCTCTTAGATAGTAATGAATAATGCTTGCGCCTAGCGGTGGAGGTTTGACCCTTTACCAAGCCTATGGTAATTTATATGCTATGACAGGTAATGATTGTTGATTTTCTGTTTCCCCTTTTTGTTATAATTTATTATACACCCGAGTGAAAGAGAGAATCCTAAACACTTATGTGAGGTGCTAGTATTTACTTTTCGTGCTTTTAATTACGAGGTCTAGAAGGTTGTGTTGTAAAATACTTTTAAAGAGTAGGTAAAATGACCCTCATATTGCTATTGTCTAGGTAGAAAAGCCCATTTGCTTGAGGATAAGCAAATCCCAAGTGTAGGGGTATTTGATGAGGTGTTATTTTATACACTTTTTTGGGGTCGTTTAACCCCCTAAATCGTGCATTTATGCCCAAAATAGGTACTTAATCGTTCCTTTTCAGGTATTTTGCATTTGGAAGGCATTTGGAAGAAATACACGTGACTTGGGCTCATTTGGAGAAGAAACGGACAAGACTACGAACCTACACCAACATCTCTCAAGAATTTCTACTCAGAAGCTGGAGACGGCGTCACACAATTACACATGACGTCGTCACAACCCATCTCAAGATGGCATCACAAGATCTCCAGACGGCGTCAGATTGTATGACCCAGTCCATTATCTAGATTTCATCATGACGGCTTCACGATTAACAGCGACTCCGTTACAGCAAGAAAATTTCTTTTTTTTTTTTTTTAAAAAAATTTTTTTTTTTTTAATTTTTTTTAAAAAAAAAAAAAGTAAAATTTTTTTTTCCTATATATACAAAATCCGTTTAAGGGTTTTAAAGTGTGTAACATTAGAGTAAAAGAAAGGGACGAACCCTAGTTCGTTTAGCAGCTGTTAGGGACGATTTTAGGGCCTCAAAACCCTATTGTACTCTCTTCAATTCATGTTCTAATCAAGTAAGATTATCTTTAATCATTCAATATGT
>BQNB010026737.1:0-7500 GCA_026074375.1 Tanacetum coccineum | reverse complement strand
AGCAGAATCTATACATCAGGAGATTTGACATCAAAACCGCACCCATCGAAGGCTTATCGACATTCGAAATCTAAGGTATGCCATCCTAAACAGAAACAACTAAACTAACACTTTCCAGATATGGGCAGTAGTTATGATCTATTTAATGGGAAAATGTTAGTATATGATTAGATCGAAAAGTAGCAGCTCCGAATTTCATGTACAGCTTTCTGCATTGCATATTTGTATTAGAAGCCTGATGAAATGAGAAGCCAAATTAAATGTGATTAACACGTTTATGAATGAATCTTACATCTTTTTGTTCTACTTAAGTTCTAAAGTACGCAGAAACGTTGGTATATGATCAGGTATATTTGTTTTCTCTTCACGATCTCTGTTTTTATCTAAGACACATTTTCAAAGCATATCTTAAACCAGAACCATTCATATATTTAATATTAAACTAAGATATGACCTCACACATATTTTAACTTTTTTAATAAACAAACATATACAACTTCAAAACCACTGTTACAGACGCACAATTTACGTTCTTTATGCCAGCAGTGGAAAAAGCTACCGACCATCCATGCTCAGCACTTGCACATAAATACAAGAAAGCAGATCCCCGTGAGATACCAATTGAAATACTCAACATCAAAGGCAAAAGACACATCTTCCAGATCCATTGCAACTCCTCCACAGGAAAAGGATCATGTGACTTTGCGGTTGATGACATCCTTGACAGACCCGCAACCAGTGAGCATGCAAGCAGTAGTGAAAAAAATCATCACAGGTTTACATACGAAAAAGTGTGTTAGGTAAAACAATCATTAGGTAGATATTTGGCCAACTCAAACCTGCAACTATAACATACTAATAATAGCTCTGTTAGAGTTGCACGTTCATTAAGCAACTTTCTAAGAGTCATACAAATAGCCTTACATCAGGTTGTTAGAAATGCTTTTTAACAATTGCATGTTCATTAACGCTTTGTATGTTCATTAAAGCAAACAGCTTCGTATAAGTTGTAGTATGGCGAATAACAGCTTCTTAATGAACATACAACTCTTAACGTCTTTAATGAACATGTAAATACTAAGAAGCTGCTATTAGACATTAAGCTGCTCATTAAGGCTTAAGAAGCTTCTTTAAGAACAGGCGAGTAACAGGAAGTTGCTATTAGAAATTAAGTTGCTCATTAAGACTTTAACAATTGCATGATCAATAAGTTAATGTAGAAATGCCCTTTTATATACTGTAAGAAGGTAGAACAACCATATTTTGTAAGCAACAACGCTAGAAACCATGTAACCTGCCAACAAACATAATTGCTATAGAAATGCTCTTATGTATACTGTAATATATAAAAAAGTTGGTTTCAGGTAGCCAAACCATATAACCTGCTAACAAACATTAAGGCTCAGTCTGTCTCATGGCTTTGTTACACAATTACACCAGGAGTGTAGCTGAAGCGACGACGCATACTTGATACCATTACCGTATTCATAAACCTGAGCCTTGGTCACCAGTGCTACATTGCATATATCCTCACTCAGTTTGACTAAGGTATATACCTGAGTTTAAATGCATACTTTACTGAAATTTACTTCTTACATACCTTTGTAACCTAGATTTTTATTTGATCCAGTAAGGTTGCTCTCTGGCTTCGATATTAGTACATTTATTCGACTTATAGGAGTGAACATATCCATCTATGTTGTTTCATGGTTATTAGTGGCCTGATCACATACTTACATTAGATATGTGAAAAACCAGGCCGAGTTAATTGAACAATGAGAGCATGAAAAAAGTCTCATGTATAATATGCAATCTATCAAGAAAAAGTGAGTCGACTGCTTTACTATTAAAGACCAACATATTTGTAACATTTTGAAACTAACTGATGTTTGTGCAGATTCACAACATTGATCAGGATATACAACAGGCAGAGCATGAATATGATGAGAGTCGTGTAGTAGCTGAGCTCAGACTTGAACTTCTGAAAAGAAGAAAATGGAGTTGAATATATGAACTAATTGGTCAAAGCACAACTATATACCGAGGCTTTTGGAGCTGCAAGAATCACTTCTATTCATTCATACAAAAATTATGTGAGGTTTAAATTATGATGTAAACTTGACAAAAGTAACATGCCCCTATTTCATAACTTCAATACAATTGATGTAAAGTTGAAACTATAAGAATAAAAATAAAATTTATACAACACACCAAGCCCGGTGCAACGCACAGGTGTGGTCAGGCCTCGTCTTATGATATACTTATGAATTGCAAAACTGTTGGACTTCGCATATTATATTTCTAATATGTAAGACTTGGTAAATATTGGACTTCACATATTGTATATACGTGTGACTTTTATTAAAATGAGACTTTGCGTATTCTGTATGAATACGTAAGATGTATAGATATAGTGTTGGGTGTGTGGGATCCTGTTCGTATCCCCTCACGTGAGTAAGTCCCCCCATTGGATCCCTGTTCGAACCCAATCTATACGTACTTCGTGCGCTCCATCGTTCGAAGTGTAAATATTATGGATAGTGCTATTAGAGGTCGGCCAAACCTCTCGTTCCTCGATTCTCATGGAATTACATAATATTTATATAGGGGAAGTCGTGCATGGCACTATATATAAGCATAGGATTTTTACATTAATATTAACCAAGTGGCTTTGACATTTAGACTTTCCATTATCAGACATATCTTTATATCATGGTATTGTGTGTGAATTTATACGATACAAGTCTTGTATGGGTAGGAATTGTATTAGGATGAATTCATGTGACTCTGGTCATGATGTCTTATTTTATATTATGGACGTGTAGGTAAATGTATATATATTACAAGTCTTGTATGGGCGGGACTTGTAGTAGGATAGATTCACAAGACTCTTGCCATGAGGACTTAATTATAAAAGGGTTTTTACATCAATTACATAAAACCTAACATGCCAAAGATCTAGATCTTTTGATTTAACATATGTCTCGAATCTATTTTTCCAATAAATAAAACTATCACTTTCAAAAAGTGGTGGTCTTTGCATAGATTGCCCTTCTAGATATTTGTCGGAATCCATAGATCGATCCAAGCTTTAAAATACAGTATATTTTAAAAATCTTGAGTGACCTTGGCTTCTGATACCAATTGTGGAAACTAGAAGGGGGGGTTGAATAGTTTACAGGTTCGTTTTACGTTTTAAAAGTTTGCTTTCAAAATATTTAGATTCGAGTTGTATGTTTAACCAATTCACAATATGAACAAACAATATAACAATCTAAACTAAAGCTAAATAACAATGACAATAATATGAAGAGATAAGGAAAGGAACAATCAAACCAAGACGCCAAGATTTTATAGTGGTTCGGCTACGAAGCACCTCTTCGCCCTACTCCACTCCCCGAGTATCCTACTCGAGATTTCACTATGTCAACAAGCTCCCTTTAGGCGGAGAAAACCGTTTACACGTCGCTTACGTTGTTTTTCGACACTAAGCTAAATGTCGAGTCCTAATCTTAGCTAGAACCAATCTACCACTTCACAATCACTACACAATCACAAGATCTACACTATCGGATTTACACACTATCCGAATCACACAAATACACAAGATAATTACAATAGATATTTGGTACTTAGAAGAAGAGAGGAGAGATCACTAAATAACAATTCGTTTCTTGGCGAATACGAATGTTCTTCTCTTGCACTTGAATGAGAAAGAAGAGATGAGAAGAAGAGATTAGATCACTTGAAACAAGATCTAAGAATGTTAGTGATCAAGAGATTTAGAGAGAGAAAGAAGATTTTAGAGAGAGAAAGTTATCTGAAAATTTCGTGCTAAGAGGTCTGTTTTTCTGCAGGGAATGGAGCAGTATTTATAGGCAGGAAAACCCAACGGTCACTGGGGGCGGTCCTGGCGGTCCCAGATATATCTGGGGGCCGCCCAGTAGACTACGCTCTTGTTTTTGTCTTTTTGTGGGGAATGTTGTATCTGGTATGGAACCTTTAATTTTGGGGGGAAATTTTGAAAATTTTAAGTTTTTAATAAAACCTTTTTTTTAATTCGATAATATTTTGTATAATTAATTTTGTGAAATTCTTTTGTAAAAATGTGATGGATAAGAGAAAAATATTTTCTTGATCACTAATCATGCTTAATGATTTGTTTGTTCATACCTTAAGTGATTACTAATCTTAGAAATGGAATTTTACGATTAATAATTTGTAAACGTTTAATTTTATCGTAAACATTTTTACATTTTGTTATTATCAAAACGTTGAGAGGTCGAAAAATATAAATAACATTTTTAGACATTATTTGTATTAACCTCTCCCTTTTTGATGATGATAAAATATAAAATCAGTTTGTATAAAATTAAAAGTTACAAATTATTAATGAGTTTTATTCCATTTATCCCCCTTTTTGTCGAATTCAAAAAGGATGATCGTCGAGTAGTTGTAGAAAGAAGGAAGTCGACGATATCAAGACTCCCTCTTGATGTATGCCCCCTTCGTTTGGGGCACCAAGGGATCGATCTTACGGAAATTGTTTTCTACAAAACAAAGTTAGAGGTATAAGTGCAAGACAAATATCTTTCAACAAGTAGCAATATAGCAATTTATGCAATAAAACATAAAGTGGCTTCATTCATTACTTAACAAGCTCATACAAGAAGCATTGATTTTAACTGAAACTAAATACGAGATAAGACAAATTCATACTATAATTGTATGAATCATTACAAGATAAAGTAGATAATTATAAAATAAAGACATAATAAGGCATAGATCTACACTAGTAGATTCTTGAAATGTAGAAGATGTCATAATCAAAAGATGGATAGTCGATTATTTAGGTAGATTAATCATATGAGAATGATTAATTAAAAAGGGAAAAAGAGGAGGTTGGTGACACATGGTTTAGGGGGTATAAGTTTGAGGTATGAGACGGGTGAGAAAAAAGTGAATGAAGTTGATTTCATTTCTCAAGGAGTGGAACTGGTATCTAGAAAACTTGCAACAATGACAAAAACTTGAGTGAAATTCAACTTGAGCATGAGAAGGAGGATGAATTGGTTGCGGTGGTGGTGAAGGTGGTGCATGAATGTAAGCATTGGATGAATTAGTGTGTTAATCAAGGATGGTGGAAATGTTGTGAAGTTGGTTGATCATTTGATCTCTTAGTGAATTGTATGATGGTGGTGAACGAAATTGAAAATAAACTCTTTGAGAAAGTGGAGGTGAGTCTTTTTGGGAAGAAGGTGATGATTTTGGAGTGGATGTCTTGCGTTTCCATACTTGTCTTACCGACATTCTTGGTTTTCTAGAGAAGTTGGAATGGTGGTTTGAGCAAAACATTGATGATGAAGGAGGTGAGGATGAAGAAGATGGAGGTGGTGATGAAGTATAAGAATTAGGTGATTTAAATAATGGGAAAGATGTGATAGAATGGCATAGCATGGTTTGGATAGAAGAAGATGCAAAAGATGGTTTAGCTAAACAGGGAAGTGCCAGCTTGAGGCTGTAGGTAGGAGGGTCAAAGATACAGAAAAAGAGGCAGACTCAAAAGTTTCGTTCCCCCCTGTCGGCGGTCCCATATCGTCAGGCGTCCCAAATATATTAGGGGGCCGCGGGTATTCATGGGAGCCGTTGTAACATCCGAGAATTTTAGAAATTTTGAATGACGATTTTACCCTTTGACTTTTAGGGTCTAACTTGACTTTTTGACTTTTGGTCTTTTATTTTCACATAAAAGCGATTACCGCGTAACCGGTAATTTTTCGGAACATATTTAAAGGAGATATATGTTATTCCTAGGTTGATTTATCAAAAAACGAGCAGCTAAATCACGTTTTCATTATTCGGACTCTAAAGCAATTTGATGTAAAACGATATTCCTGACAACTTTTTAGTTTTGACCGAGACCCGAAAACAGTCAGAAGGTGACTGAAATGCCCTCGCAAGATTTAGAAACGAGAAAATAATTAAATTATAATTAATTTACACTTTTTATTAAATAAAAATATGTAATAAATTAGTCATCATTTTATTCAGTAACGTTTGTTGATAACGCAAATATACGGGTTAAAAATTTATTTCTATTTTTACTTTTGAACGAGACGTAACCGGTTCACCAAATAAATAACGAACATTTTTATAAATGTTATAAAAATATTTATGAGATATTATCAAATAAATACTCGTTTTTATCGGAAAAATGATTTGGAAAACAATGGCGCGAGTTTCGTGACTCGAATCAACCGTTAACTAGTTCAAACGAGTCCCGAACCGATAGTTATAAAAACTATATTAAAAAGTTACAAAACTCACCCCCCAACTATTTGAACTTGTCACAATTATTTAAAAGTTTTAATATAAATATAAAAACTTTTATATTTCTTTCATTTTTCATTTTATAAACACACACAAACATATAACTCTCTCTCCCCCTCCATTTTTTTTCCGGCGAGCTCCCGCCGCCAGCCACCACCACCGCCGCCGTCGCCGGCCACCGGAAAGGTTTTCCGGTGATATTTCCGGCCAAAACCAAAAATGATTCTCACCAACAGATCTACCCGATCCCCCATGTCACGCGCCACCACTCGCCACCCCGCTGTCTCCATGCCACCACCTCACCACTGCCACACCGAAACCACCACCGTCATCATCATCATCATAATATAATCACCACCACAGCCGCGCACCACCCACCCCGTCACCATCTTCATCAGCCACGCCACCATCACCACAGCCGAACCACCCACTCATCATCACCTCCACCGCGACTCAACCATCACAAGGGTGCGTTCGGGTGGGGTCTAGCAGCCACAGGGGGGGTGTTGTTTCGGTGGTAAACCACCACCAAGGGTGCGTGTGGTTTCGAGCCACCACAAGGGTGGGTTTGGTTTCATATCACCACCCAGGGTGCGTTCGGTGGACAGCTACCGCGACCCCCTCACCACCGCCACCTCAGCCACCACCGAGGGGCGTTTGGTTTTTGATTCGGCACTAAGGGTGCGTTGGTTTATATATTAACACCACAAGGGTGTGTTGTTTCCACGTCTAAACCCAAAATGGGTGTTTGTTTTGGACAGCCGCCACGACCCACAAGGGTGCGTGGGGTGTCGGGTCGAACCACCAGCGAAGGGTGCATTTGGTTTTGTGGTATACACCCCGAGAGGGCCCGTTTGGCTGTTAAACAGCCCATAGGGTGCGTTCGGCTGTTAAAACAGCCCACAAAGGTGCGTTTAACTTAACAGCCCACCTACAAGGGTGCGCTTGGTTGGCTGTTACCGCACACGGGTGCGTTTGGTGTTGATAAAAATCATAAAGGGTGCGTTTGGTGATGCAGAATTGCATAAGGGGCATGTTTGGTTTTGGTTTAAAACAGATTAGGGTGCGTTTGGTGGATATAAAAACAATTAGGGTGCATTTGGTTTAGTAGAAAAACACCACGGGGTGCGTTTGGCTGTTGTAGACAGATTAGGGGGCGTTTGACATAAT
>BQNB010026736.1:0-58299 GCA_026074375.1 Tanacetum coccineum | reverse complement strand
GAATTTGGTTAGTTGGCTTCAACACCCTTTTTTGATTCCTTTGTAATTTACTAGCTCTTTGCTAGTGGTTCTAATAAAGTCAACGTTCAAAAAAAACTATTTACGGTTGTGTTGGTACGGGTTTTATTAGGGTTTGGGCTATTCAAATAAACTAGCTTATAGAATAAGTTTTGTAAGTCACACATAATTATAAATGAATTTATAAGCCATAAGTCATCATAAGTCCAAACTACTTAAAACGGGCTTATAGTGACTTATAGTTGGTCAAATTACTTAAATACACTTTAAAATATCACATAAAAGCTGAAAATATATCTAACTTTAATTTGACGTATTATTATACAATTTCACATTAATAAGATTCAGTTACGAATAATTCGTCAAACAACTTTATAGAAATATAAGCTTCTTATAATATAAGTTCCAACTACACTTTCAGCTCGAGTCTCGTTTTGCCAGACATAGCCTAAGTACTTGCATATATTCCTAATTTTACACGTATATATGAATGACATTTTAAGTTGGAGCTGAATCTGATACGAAACATGGAGAATTGAGTAAAACATCTTTTGGATGGTTAACTAGCCCTAGACACCTATTCCTTAATTAAGTGGCTCTCATTAGTTAATTGATGTAACTTTGCTTAGAGTTTTAGGATTAGAGTATTATTATATGCAACTCCTCATTTTAAAGTAGTGATTGAAAATGAAACAAAGATAATAATATATTCATGCAAGTTGTTTTTTTTTCTATAGGATTATGCTAAAACAAATTTCAACCATCTAAGCATCGAATTCTTATCCGATAGTAAATTTCAATTTCTTAAAAAAGAAAAATGCGGCTATCATACGATTCTGATTTGACTACCACTAGACGATACAGTGAAGGTATATTTAATCAACTTTAGAGACGAAAAGATAGAGCTTCGGTTAGAACATACGTCGCGGCTGATCTCCCCAAGCACGAAATTTTGACATGTAACCATAGCACAAAATCTATCCCTAAAGCAATATTGTGTGTAAAAAAAAGCACTAATATGATCCGAGTTTGAAAAGTTTGATGGTTATTGCGATCAATAATCTATATATTATCTTGCTCATGGTATTTCTTTTTGTCTCGTGACGTTTATTCGCCGATTATTCCAACATTCGTCTATAGATGTTATTGTGAAAATGACAAAAGGATCGAAAGCAAGAATATATCTCAAGGACTGAATCTTCAAGTAGTGTCGATTAGCACAACTTCATATTCAAGCAAAGCGGCAAAACCTAGCTTGTGGCTTCACACTTTTTATTCTTCTTTTTTCTCAAGTCTCTCAATAAATAAAATCCATATGAGGTTAATTTGAATTTCCAGAGTTACCCTTGTTTTTAATTGTAAGTTCTAGAAGCATTCCATAAGTTAAGAGGGTGATTTAGTCAAAAGTACGGAAAGTACAATATGGGCTATGTTTGTCAATCACGGTACTTAGAAAAATCCCACACCGCGAGTAGTGGCTCTAATTAAGGAATCAACACCTACTTATGCTTTCCAATCTTATCAATAACTAAATACCCTACATTTTTAATACCATTTTAGGTTTAAAGATACATTGCCCTCTTTATCATACTTGTGAAGAGAAAACATGCTATGTCTCTACTAAATATTTTTCTTTGGTACTTATTATGTTATACTAGTGATTTGTCAATGAAGCTTTCATATTTTGCATATGAAATATTTGCACAAATAGTTAATAGGGTTAATGATATGTAGTAGAAAGAATTTTCCCAAATGTTCACTTATCGGATATAAACTCTATAAAATATCATAATATCTATCAAACTTTAAATTTTAGTTCAATAACATATTGTTTACGTGTCTAGGCCGGTAACCGGCTTCACTAGTTAAATTGAGTACGTGGATTTTTTTAAAGTTAATTACGTAAAGTTAGATATTTCAAAATACTCATCAAACTTTGTTAAATGTTTCAAAATACCCATCAAGCTTTGTCAAATGTTCACTTATCAAACATGAATCCAATCTGACGTGATCATAACGATACAAATTTATGACGTGACATGTACATTTGTCAGCTGACGTGGATTTTAGAAGTGAAAAACGGGTTTTTGTTGATGTCAAAGGATTAGAATCCTCTAAAGTTAAGTCAAACATGATACATCATTTTCACCGATCACAAATTAGTTAATTGTATAAAACTTTTTCTTTTAATAAAAATCATGAGCCCACTTATTTATTTTCACTCACAATAAATTAATAATAGCATAGTATACCAATAGACTCAATCGAATGTATACTTTTTTTATACGTATGAGAAACAACATGATATGGATAGTAGGGACAAAATAGAAATAATACTGTATGCACTTAGTTAGATCCCAAAACAGTAATCCACTCCCCTTTATTTCTCCACAATAAGTAGTGGTTCAAGATTTCATTCTCTTCACACATTCAATTCACCCCACAACTCCTCGACTCCCTTCGTGTGTTTGTGTGTGAAAATGAATATCAAACAAATGTACTACATCGTACTTTTTTCTGTCATTCTGTCAGCCGTTAATGCTCGTATACCAGGAGTCTACACTGGAGGAAAATGGGAAAGTGCTCATGCAACTTTCTATGGTGGCAATGATGCTTCCGGTACTATGGGTACGTCAGACTTGAACTCACAACCTCTAGGCCGAATACATGTTATATATCTTCTTTTTTTATTTGTTTCCACTAATAGACATTTGTTTGATTAATCTGTTACAGGTGGTGCATGTGGTTATGGGAATTTATACAGCCAAGGGTACGGGGTTAACACTGCGGCTTTAAGTACAGCTTTGTTTAATAACGGGCTAAGTTGCGGTGCTTGCTTCGAGATTAAATGTGTGAATGACCCGCAATGGTGTCATTCTGGTAGCCCGTCTATTTTTATAACGGCTACTAATTTCTGCCCGCCTAATTTCGCTCAGGCGAGTGATAACGGCGGGTGGTGTAACCCGCCTAGAACGCATTTTGATTTAGCTATGCCTATGTTTCTCAAGATTGCTGAATATCGTGCTGGAATTGTTCCTGTTTCGTATCGTCGGTTAGTCACTCTGTTTTTCTCTGTTTTCTACTCATAACTGAAATTTTACGGTTTTCTTTTTTGTGGATGTTAATTATAAATTACTTTATGGTATGTTTCGTAAATTCCTGCTAATAGGCATGTACATACGTGTTTTATTATAAAACAGCAGTGACTAAATTACATGGCTGTTATTGGTAAAACAATGGCAAAAATATGTTGTGGTAATTGATACTCATTTTAAGTTTCTAGCCAATAATGTACGTTCGAGGAGTGTAAGCGGTGTCATTACATGAAGACATCGCTTTACGAATGTCACAAAATTTCATGCAATTTCTATTATACATATACTCAATATGAAGCTCAATTAGTTCATGCACTAGTGATACATGTCTATTTTGGGTGTGTTTTTTATAAAACTATTGGCATTTGAATTAAAATAGCAGCTTTATTCCACACTTCAAAAATAGAAAATAGTGAAGACCAGTATTTAACAATTTCACATTTCCTAACATTTTGACTTTTCCACCGAGAAAGCTGGACTAGTGGGGCATTGCCAAAAACCGTGTTTGTACTTGTACGGTTTTCCATATTTTACTTTTTACATTTACCCCTTGTACTATCACATCACAATATCTTTTGGTGACATATATAGGGTACCATGCCGAAAGCGAGGTGGAATAAGATTTACCGTCAACGGGTTCCGTTACTTTAACTTGGTTCTCATCACTAATGTTGCGGGGGCAGGAGATATTACTCAAGCATGGGTAAAAGGTTCAAAGACGGGATGGATGAGCCTTAGCCGTAACTGGGGTCAAAACTGGCAATCAAACGCGGTGCTTGTTGGCCAGTCACTATCTTTTAGAGTTAGGGGTAGTGATCGCCGTACTTCCACCTCGTGGAACATTGTTCCAGCCAATTGGAAATTTGGCCAAACCTTTGTCGGGAAGAATTTTCGAGTTTGATTAGCAACAAATGAGTTACTTAGGTACGTGGAAGACGAATCAAGTCTTGGAAAAATGTTTTGATACTAGTAATAGTCTCTACACAAAATGTGCAATAAAAGTTTTGTGTGCTAAGTGTGATTTTAAATTTAGGTTTTATTTTAGGATGGGTTATTTTTGACAGTCGAGAAATGGTTTGTAAAAGGAGCTGAAGTGGCTCAAAAGTCATGCCTCGTTTCATGACGGCCCGCAGCTTCTGATATCCTAGCTTATTTTATTTGTATTGTTATCTATTAAACTATACAATTATCTATTATGTTTTGGTTAATATTTCTTGTTTACACATTACATTCAGTCAATCAAGATTGAATTCCATCCACATTAACCAAATCAATCAGGCCTAAATGATTTGTTAGATAACTATCGAAATTTAAGTATTTGCCTACACATCTTATCGTGAAGATCCATCGAGTCAATTCATATCATCGTATACACATTGATATAACATGAATGCATATAGCGTTATTATGTTAACTTGAGCTTATTAGCTTATTAATATAGTGTGCAAATGTTAACTTGCTACGAGTACAACAGTAGCTTATAAAAATCAACAAGCAAGATTACCCGCGCGTTGCTGCTGGCGTTAATTTTTCGCACGTTGTTGCGGAGCATTTTTTTTGTTCGGGTTTATTTTTTCGGTCTCATGTTTAATAGTTTGTTTTTTTCTCATATTAAATGACAATCTTTTTTTTTCAATAAAGGGTTTTTTTTTTTGCTCAGGCTGATAGAAAGTCGTAAACGTAATTTTCTTTTTTTTCTTATTTTTGGCGAAAGTAGGGGGGATTTTAAGCCTTTTTTTTTCTTTTCTTTGTGGGCCGATGAACAGTAACCACCGGGAGAAAAAGGGCTGGCCTAGTACTGTAGCACTGTGGCTACAGTAATAATAAACAGTGTTTGTGTGAGTGGCGCATGCGACGTCGTATCACGCTTTCATTAAGTATATTATAATTTGTTTGGTACAAATATGTTGTTAGCAATCCGAAGTCCAAACAGGTGGGTTGTATACCTCCACGGTTGACAATTCCATATGTATGAAATTAGTTCTCCCGTAATAGTCTTTCCGTGATAAACATGAATTAGGCCCAAAAATACTCTGATTTTATTTTCAGAGTTTGGTTTAAACCAACAAAACGCTAATCGTTTTTAACTAAATCAAGGATCTTAAATTACTAAGTGGACTTCAAGAAAGCATTTGATAGTGTGAATTGAAATATGAGGCAAATGGGGTTTAACATAGAATGTAGGAAATGGATGTTCTCTTGTCTCTCCTCATCGGCTTCTAGCAATGGAGGGGTCGGTAGTCTCTTAGCAAAAAACCTCGGTAAATGGAAATGGTGTTTTCTAGTCGAGTAGAATGCCCTTTGGCGCACCGTTAATAAAGATTTATACGGGATTGATGGTGGCATTTTGGTGTGACAACATGTTCAAATTACATATTTTGTTGAGTTTTAATAACGGAAAATATGATTCGTGTCCGTCAAAAGTCACACATATAATGGCATTATTCACTTTGGTCACAACCCACAAGTCCCGCTAGGGATTTAGTTAATTAATACTCCATTTAAATCAAATAAGATGGTGTTTGGTTTTGTTTTAACAACACATCAAACATCAAAGCTTTTAAAGTGTTTGAATATCGTACTAGAAAATAATAGGGTGTAAGAAACTGAAAACAAGAGGTATAAACAGAAAGTACCTATTTACATAATTTGAGTTTTGTTAAGCATTGTTATTCCTAGATAAAGATACTAGATTTAAAAAATAAAATAAAAATCCATCTCTATCTAGATTTAATATAAGAATGCTATTAACAAATTCATACCAGAAAACATATTCTAAAAATAACTATAGATAAAGCATAAAATTTGAGAGATGAAATATGATAAGGGAGATGATTTGCACACTTTCAATTTTGATTGATACACTTCAACCTGTGCATTAAAAAGTTGTACATTTATCATACACTGCTTCACTAGATTGTACATATAAGTATGTTAATCAAAAATAAAAGTGTTCCAATCAATCCCCAATATGATAATGACTTTGATGGTGGCGATTGTGTGTATTTATATACCACCGATATCTAGGGTTTATCAAGTATCTTGGACCGATTAAAAATGGGCCTTTGAAACAACGACCAGCCCAACAAATAATCTGACCTCTTCTCACCAGTCCAAAGTAAAGTAGCATTTTCTTTCTTTCTTTCTTTTCTTTTACCTGAGTGGTAACAAATGGTAAATGTCATTTATTACCAACTTACTTTCTCATTTGTACCGTAATGACTAACTTACTTTTTTTTTACACATTACACCAACGTACTTGATTGTTTTGTAATAATATCACCCAAATGACCGGTTAGATTTCACGTCATTAATTTAATTATTTTTTTCACTTACAAATTCCACTATCACCCTCCACACTACTAAAAATGCCACATCATCCTCTACCATTTCTCCTTCATTACCATCACTATATTTGTTCATCATTATTTAGATCAAAGGTGTAATCCTTTTCTATGTCTCTCTCCTCAACCTGAACTTCATTTCTTTTTAAAAGTAACAATCGTTTTTTCATTTTTTCCATCACACACTCACCACCGACTGCATACTCTATATCCTTTGACTAGATATATCATTTTAGGAACATGAAAATCATCATTCTTTTCCAGGATCTTTCTTAATAAAACACCACCAACCGCCACCATTTACGAACCCAAATTAGAGAAGGTCAATCTCATCTTACCACTAGAGTAGTCGGGATGCATGGCTGTTGGGTGTGGAGTTGGAGTGGGTTTTGGGTTGGTGGGTGGAATGGGTTTTGGTGGGTCGGGTTGGAATCATTTAAGGATTGCGTTTGGGTTTGGGATTGGGTGTGGAGTTGGAGCTGGGTTTAAGTATCTAACTGTGTGTGTAGCTAACTAACACACTTGCTGACAAATCATCAACCGTCGTTCGCCGCCGTGAAGTGACGTCATCTCCGAGCAGCTCTGCAATTTCTTGTCTTTCTTCTAGCATACCCTAAGATCACCATATTGTGAAAAATGGTAACAGCCATTCATATCTTTTGTGGCAGTGGCATGATTACATATATGTTGCTCCGGTTCGTCATCTTATTGTGTTTTTTTCTTGGATCGAAGTGACAATGGATGAATCTACATGTTGATCTTTGTTATTCTTGTGTTTTTTGGATCTGGGTTATTAGGATATGGTGTTGATGTTTTTGTGTTTATGATTCTTGTGTGTTATGAATTTGGGAATAACGAGGTTGCCTTTTTAGTTACTAAGGCTGGTGATGAGTTTGTTTATTAAACTTTTTATTTAATGTAAAAAGTAAATACGTGGAAATAATTATGCCAGCGTGTCAGTAACAAGTTACCATATTGGTGATTTCGAACACAATTTGAAAGTACGATGGTGTAGAGAGTAAAAAAAGTAAGTTGGTCATTACGGTACAAATGAGAAAGTAGGTTGGTAATAAATGGCTTTTACCCGGTAACAAACAAACTAGTAGTGTTCATGCGTTCGTTTTTTGTTCGGTTTCAACGAACCTAACTGAAAACTAAATTTGAATCCGGTTCGGTTTTCGAGTTGACTTGAATAACCCGAATTACACAATTTATTTAAAAAAAATAAAATTATACAGATACTTAGCAAAAAATAATATTTTAAGCATAAAAAGTGTTTTTTTATATTATGATAATATATAAATATTTAATATATATATATATATATATATATATATAAATTCAATTTTCAATTTGGTTTTCGGTTCAGGTTGCCAAACCCATATCCAACCCGAAAACCGAATTTGTAGTTCGGTTCGGTTCGGTATTGGCAAGTTCGGTTTGGTTGTTTTCCGTTGGGTTCAGTTCGGTTCATGTTTTTCTGCGTTGATGTTTTTTTTATACGTTAAGTCCATTAATTAGAAACGTACTTTTTAAAATTTACACATCTAGTAAAACACACTTGTTTTATTACTAATGTAGGCATCAAACTTTCAAATTTGTAACTATATAGTAAATATGTCATCATGTTACCGGTTGAGAATAAAAAATGACTGACACGTCATTTTTTTATTTTTTTTTCATGATTAGGATTTGTAATTATATAACTATACAAAAGGCAGACACCCTGTGGGTCGGGTCGCATTAAATTTTTTGACCCGGTCCCACCCCCACATTAATGCAGGTTTTTTTTTTGTTTTTTTTTTTTTAACATTATTACTTCTTCTTTTTTTATATTTTTCTTCTGATTTTTTTTTAAAATAAAAACTTTCTTTTTTTTCCTAGGAATAGCGCTCTAGCGCTGTTTGAGTCATCGATCTGTTTTTTTATGAATAAAACTTTTAAGTTTCCTACAAACTAGCGACTCGCTAAGCGTCCCGTCTTTTTTTCCTGCAAAAATTTTAAAATAAATATTTTCCTTTTTTTTTCCCTCGGAATACCCTCTCGCACTGTTGGAGTCATCGGTATGTTTTTTTATGAATATTTTTTTTTTAACAGTTAGTTTTTTTTTACCTTTTTTTTTCTCAAAAAGTTTTTAAATAATACCCCCAAAATCCAAAGAAATAAATAAAATAAAACAACACCACCCACCACCCTTCCTTTTTTACCCTCGGTAATACCCTATCGCAGCTGTTTAGTCTTCGGTCTGTTTTTTTTTATGAATAAAAACTTTAGTTTCCTCAAACCTCGCGCTGCGCTAATCGTCCCGCAACGGCGCACGGTCGCCATTTTTTTTTTCCTTTTTTTTTCAAAAAATTTCTAAAATAAAATTTTCCTTTTTTTTTACTCTGGAATACACTCTCGCATGCATTAAATTGGCTTTGATTTAGTGTCATTAAATGCACCGGTCCGATTTCGGCTTTATTTTTTTTTGAAAAAAAAAATGGTTTGTTTTTAAATACTCTATCGCACTTTTTTAGTCATCGGTCTGTTTTTTTTTATGAATAACAATAGAACTAACCACGCGCTTCAGGTACATTAAGTTGCATTAAATGCACCGGGTTGACCCGACCCGGTCCGAACATTTTTTAAAAAAAAAATTAATTGTTTTTTTGCTTTCTTTTCCAAAATATTCACTCGCATTTTTTCAGTTATCGGTATTGTCGGTCGACCGACCCGGTCCGCCTCGACCCCGTTTTTTTTTAATTTACGAATTAGCCCCTCAAATATTTCCGAAATACCCCCTCGCAATATGTGTTAAAATTCGGAAAAACTACCCTCATTTTTTTTTTATATAATATACCTTTTCCCCACTAGCGGTCGACCGTTATGTTTTTTTTAGATAATGCACCAAATCAGTGCTTGAAATCGGTCGTTACTTAACGACCTTTAATTTTTTTTTTTTACAAAAATATACCTTCTAACACGTACAACCAAAAACACCGGCCGCCAAACATCCCGCAGCAGAGCGCGGGTGAACCTAACTTGTTTATTATAAGATGCTGACTGGCTTTAAAAAAACACTTCAATAATTCTTTTACTAACATATCTAAGTTGACTTTTGACTTTCTCTACCACCTTTAATAATTCATTTGCTCCGGTGACCACCCAATACCACGATGGATCTTCTGGTCCCCTCACCGTCGAATTCCGGCCAAGTCCATCAGATTCCGACGACAGAATAACACTCATAAGAATCCATATATCAAACATTTACACTTTTTCATTCGTTACAAAAAAACATATACACCTTTGCTTAAGATCTTGGAACAAAATGCAAAACAAACTGAACCAATTTGGTTATACATTTTTTTTTTTGGTAAGATCATGTTTATCAATGTCAAAAAAAATCAACCTAACATATACAACATGTCATGTCATTTTGCAACCCAACATGTCCACTGCCTTATTAAGGTAGCAAGAACTTCCAAGTAGTTGACAAAAAACAACAAAACCACAAAATCAATTCATTAGGCTGGAAACACAAGATCAATTCCAACATGTCGACAAATGAAACCAATTCATTAGGCTGGAGACATAAGAAAACTTCAAACCAAAAACAAAGATTTCATAACATATAATGAGGACGAATTCGTAGATCTGAAACCAATTCATTAGGCTGGAAACCCAAAAACCAATTCGTAGATCTGAAAAATTAAACAATAAAATTAAATATAGGCTATATAACCTCTAAAGATATAACAAAAAACAAAAGACAATGAGGACGAAGATTGTAGTGGCCAGAGGTGGTTGTGGCGGTAGAAAGTGATCTGTGGGTGGCAGCGAAAGAAGGGTGTATATGGCGGCGGAAGAGGGTGCAACCGACAATGGTGGTTGATGGTTGTGGTGGTTAGATGAAGAAAGGGAGTTTAAGGTCTTAGTGTTTGTGTTTATTTTGTGTGTGAAGAGGAGTATGAAGATGAATGGATGATTTTTTTTTCCAGATCGAGAATTATTGATACGATGATGATGATGATTTGGTACGTGTGAGGGAAGATTAATAAGTCATATACTAATATCTACCTGGATTATACACGTCATTTAAAATATATCATGTGTAATTTTTTGATGACAATGGAATCTTAACCAGTCATATTTACTAAATAAATATATAAACACTAACAAGTTACTGTTACTAGATCGGTAATAAAACAAGCGTGTTTACTAGATGTGTAAATTTTGAAAAGTACGTTTTTAATTAATGGACTTAACCCTTTTTTTATTATAATCCTATTTTGAGTCATTTTCTTTCTTGGCAGGTGTTTGAATTTTTGAAAATGAAAACCTCAGTTTGTATTGTTTGAGCAATCTACTTTCGTGTAAGATCAACCCATATCAAATACTACTCAAATAGGATTTACAGAGCCATGAACATCATAGCAATGATATTAAAACAATTTCAAGCAGTAAAAACACATCGCCTCCTACAACACATTATTAATACCATGGCTGATTACTTATTCAGTGTCACAAAATCACTTTCAAACCCAACATCCGAACACCCCCTTTGGTATCCCTCACTACTCATTCACAAAATCACAATATCACTTTTAAAACCACTAATATCCTACCACTTCGATTGACAACTACAGCAACAGCCACACAAACCTTCATCTAATATTTCTCATGATATCATGCTTCGTGAATCGTGGGTAGTATAAATCTTACAAATAATACACTCTATCAATCATCCTTAAAGAACTTTGGAACTAAACAACATAATTGCCAACTTATCATATTACATTCAAAATACAAGGACGAAATTTTATGGCATAAAAAAGATTATGCCATCAATTCTAGAGAGCCTAAATTAAGAATGGTATGCTTTAATATCGTTAAAATGCATTGAAACAAGATGGAATTGAAAGTCACCTGGATTTGGTTCCTAATAAAAACATTCTTCTTTGTGAATCCGTTAATTATAGTATTTATTTTTGCTTAATTTTCTTATTGTGTACTTTGTAAATGTTTGGGTTAAAGGATTTATGACCATTTTTTTCATTATGAGATCATTTTGTATTTTCTTCCTTGCCTTCTTTGTAAGATCGTGGATCGGGTTTATTAGATAAGAAATTGATGGTGGTTATATATTTGCGACATGAAAATGAAAGATTAAACAGTGAGCTTGTCGGATAAAATGGAGATAGCCAAAAAATTTGCCGGAGAAGATTTGCATAACGTTGATCAAGATGATGTAGTGGTGATGACAATTGACAACTAAGATATGCCACATAAGCATAAAATTAATAAAAATGGCAAATAAGCAACTTTTACCTGTTGAACCCGTAGCAGGTCATCATTTTATGATAATATAACAAATTCAAAAGTTCGTATACTAGATTGGTAATAAAAAAGTCCGTTACCTAGATGTGTAAAATATCGAAAGTACGTTGATAATATATAGACTTAACTCCTAAAAATATATTAACACACCATAAGTCCCACTTTGTTTGTCCAACAAAAAAAATACAGTTTAAGTAGTTAGTCTAGTATTTATCAGTTATATTTTGTTACTATTGTATTTAAAGAGACAGTAGCAGTGAGTAGGGCGGAACATATTGGACCGTCGACCGGACCAGATCAAGAAACCAAATCGAACCGGACCGAACATATTTCGGCCCGGTCTTCGGTCCATGCTTTTCTTTAAATTCGGTCCTCGGTTCGGTCCGATCCGTTTCGACCTTACAAAAGGCCCGGCGATTATGCTTTGTTGGACCAAAGACCGAACCGGTCCGGACAGACCCGTACTGGACCGGACCATTTCGATCCGTCCCTCGATCCGGCGTTTTGAACAAATTAAGTCCGGTCCGGTTTTCGGATCGTACACCCTTAGCAGTAAGTGCTATCACAATCGTCAATTAAGTGAAACTTTAAATTTTCAACACAATCAACATTAGAACAAACATAATATAAGACTAACTAACTTCACTAACAAAATATAACCAACACAAACATAAGTCATAATATACCTTTTTCACAACTATATCAGTCGTAAACACGTGAGAGAGAGGTGAGTATTTTAAGAAAGACGCGTCACCACCAACGCGTGGGTGAAAATCTATTACACCTAGTAACCACACACAAATTCCCCTGAAAGAAAAACAAAATTTAAATTTAGGGTATGTTTGGCGCGCGAGCTTATCAGAGCTTATTATAGCATGAGCTTATTTTTTACAGAAAAATAAGCTACCTTTAAAAATAAGTCTCGTTTGGTTGACACAGCTTGAAGGAGCATGCAAAAAAATAAGCTACTAAATGGCATGCTAGTTAAACTAGCATGTAAAAATAAGCTCCAGCAACTAGCAACCCGCTCCAGCTCCAGCTCCAGCTCCAGCTCCAGCTCCAGCTCCAGCTCCAGCTCCAGCTCTCACTTGACTTTATGACAGTACACTAGAGTAGTTTTTTATTTTATAAATACACAAGAACCCAGAAAACCCTAGCGCCGTTTCAAAAATTTAGCTATTCAAAATCAAGCAATGGACGGCGATCTTGACGCGTTAGTTATGGTATGAATTGTATTTCTGGTTTTATGTTTTTACCTAATTTATTTGTATATAGAAACAATTGTGTTTATTCATGGAAAAACCCGTTTAAATGATTTAGGTTTAGTATTAATAAAGATTTTGTGTTGTGTGTTTATAGGATTTGCAGTCAAGGATTATCCCTGATCCGTTAGCAGTCGTGCGTCCAGATACTCATAACCCGCAAGAAATGTTATTAAAGGGGAATGAGCGTGCAGTTGACTTAGGGGGTGTTCCAAATCACCAAATCGTAAGGGACGCCTTTCGATCCATTTCATAAGCCGTTGTTGGTCATCAAAAGTCCGACACAGTTTTCCGCCTAGCTACCATTGCTTTGGTATTTACTTTGCTTTTCTTTTCTTTTTATTTTTTTATATATATTAAATGAAGAATTGAACAATGGCAATGAATTGTACTTTTTATGATTATTTTCACAGATGAGGTCCGATCGTGCCCGCTACAACACCCGTCATAACTACGATGAAATCGCCTATTCTGAGTATTTAGATCGTTTGGAAAAATCTGGGGAGGCCGTTGGATGGGACGTAATTCAAGCTGCTGCTGATTTCTTCCAAGCAAGGATAGTTGAGACTTTTGCAAATGGTTCCATCATGAGACGCGAGACGGTTCCACATGATGGGCAAGTTGTCTACGAGATTGACCTTCTTTCTAAGCACTCTGAGGATTAAGGTACATGTTGAATCTCATCGTGTATTGTTATTATTACAGTTTCTGATGTTTCAGTGTTTCTTGATATATGATTTTTGAATACAGTTAACTTTTAGAGACCTTGTCATTTGTTGTTCTTTACTAATCATAATTTTGTTAAGGTTTGGTCAGCTGTACCCATCACCCTAATATTAAACTGTTAAAAATTTTCATCAATCCCTTTTTTTAAAGAAATTTACTACTAAACTCAACTTTAGTATGTCATTTCATTGCTAAGTTTTCATTTTTTTCTCAAAAAATTAACTTAAAATAGCTCCCTTGATCAACTACGGATTTGATCCCCACCACTCTGCCTCTTTTGTTATCGTTGAAGGGTGATTGTAGACATTTGCCTAATTTTTATTCTTTTGTAAATTGAAATCTGATCTCGTTTTTACTATGCTAGAAGTCATGGGAATGTATTCATCAAGTCAATGAAGCATAAGTAATACTAGATACAGTGCAGAATAATGTAATCTTAGTATCATGTAATTGCGGTGAGGCTAATACTTTGCTATTTGTATTGAATTATATTGCTGAATTACACCAATATGTCATTAGTATTCTTCATTTACGGAGTATGGTTTTTGCTCTACTTAGAGAATGATCTCTAAAGTCTTTTGTTTTTTACGAACTCTTTCTTGTTTTATCTGCTTATTTTATTATGGATGCAGCATGATAATGTTACTAATGTTTGATGTGTTCTGCATCTTCAAGATTTCTGATTACTTGATCAAAATCCGTTTGAAGATATGTTTTTTTGACATTATTATATTGTAATATACTTGTTATATATATGATGCCGGCAAGCATTGTATCCAGTTATCATCCGTGTCTTAAAATAAGTTGTCTTGATTTGATAAGGTTCCTCTATTGTCGTCCCACGACAGGCTGATATAGATTTGGATGAAACTTAATACTATCTTTAGATGCTCTTGTTGGTAGAATAAACTCTTAAAAAGGTATAACACCCCTATTTTTGACAAATAGCAGCGGAAGCTAATCTGGGTATTATTTCATAGTACAACAGTCATAATCATAGAAAACGACTCAAAAGAGACATTTTTAAAAGATAAGTTATCATTCATTATTTCATCAGAGTTTTTACAAACAGAGGTCCCAAAATCTACATGAAAACATAAAGTTTGAATGATAACAGTTTAGCCATCTTCAAGTCCGTGCCACTCCGTGCCATAAGTTGCTCAAATACCTGAGATAAACATGCTAAAAAGGTCAACACAATGGTTGAGTGAAATTCATAGGTTTATAGTAAACAATTTGAATACAAGTTCATAGGTTTATGGTAAACAGTTTGAATACAATTTGCTCCTCGTGACGTTCCAGACTTGTCTTACGAGATCTTTCTCATATCTCAAATGCTTGAGGTATGGCAGAAGTATACGAGGATGGTCACCACCTCATTTCTTAAGTGGCAATAATTCCTCAGGAAGAAAGAATTCTTGAGGATTAAACATTGGAGATAGCATTGAAGATGGAGGCACAATAGCATTGAAGATGGAGGCACAATAGTTGGTGGTGGAATAGGTGGTTCTTTAGCATAGTATGCATGCATGACCTTCATATAGGGGTCATCATGAAAAGTGAAAGAGTTGGTGAAGCTATTAGAACTAAACCAAATAAGTTATTTGAAGAGCTAGAATAAGATTTTCCTGGTGAAGCTGGGACATAGTTTTGGGAATCCGGAATATAATCCGAAAAGTTAGAGGAAAAAGCATCCTTAATATTGGAAGTAGGGTGGCTGGGAGAAGACATCGCTCTATTAACAACCCAGTGATAAATAACATAAGTTATTTATATAATAGTATAATAGTTATGTACTTTACATACTATATTTTGAAAGATGTAGTGGCACGGAGGACTTTCTTGGATGGAAAAAGAAAAGTAGTTATAGTTAAGGTTTCAACCTTGTTCTCTATAACCGTGGCTCTTGATACCAATCTATAACACCCCCATTTTTGACATATACCAGCGGAAGCTAATCTGGGGTATTATTTCATAGTACAACAGTCATAATCATAGAAAACGACTCAAAAGAGACGTTTTTAAAAGATAAGTTATCATTCATTATTTCATCAGAGTTTTTACAAACAGAGGTCCCAAAATCTACATGAAAACATAAAGTTTGAATGATAACAGTTTAGCCATCTTCAAGTCCGTGCCACTCCGTGCCATAAGTTGCTCAAATACCTGAGATAAACATGCTAAAAAGGTCAACACAATGGTTGAGTGAAATTCATAGGTTTATGGTAAACAGTTTGAATACAAGTTCAATAGTAGGTTACGTTGTTATACACCCATAAGTGTAATAATTACAATGAGTACAATTATTATGGAAAACAATATTATTGCCCTAAGCTCTTAACACCGAGACCTTGAAATAATCAATAATTCAATAAGTTGCCCCAACGGGTGCCTTTGCCAAACACCCGCATAGTGATTCAAATGAAGTGCGTTTGGTTACCAGAAAGTATAGGTACACCAACGGGGAAGTTCAATCCCAAATAGATCTATTTACAGCATTCGCGCTTACTCTGAAAAGTAATTAACGGTTCATGATAGTGGGGTCTTAATGGAAAAAGTAAGGACTTAGGCAATAATATATCAGGATAGCATACAGTTGGAAAAATACTCGTATTCATGGTTTATAGCATGTATCCCCCTCGCGAGTTTATGAAAACATTAGAAGATTTAAAATGCGAGGCTATGAACTCACCTTAACAGGGGAAATCTGATTGATGGTAAAAGTATATCAAGTGAAAGTAACGGCTTCGTCACGCAACCTGGGGTAATATGTCAAGTCTTAGTGTGATGGTTTATGTTTCAAAACTTTATAAAGTTTAACGTATTACTTTGATTTATTAATTTATGGAAATATTGTATCACTGTTCGGGCTATCATAATCCAGAGGCCATGTAGTATCGTTTGAGGAGTCAGGGCACTTTAAATCGTAAACCCAACAAACTCGTCAAAACAAATACCCAAATGGAACCCCTCACATGAAATTCCCTAGTAACGTGATACGATAAGATTTTAAGTTTCTTCAAAAGTTAGTCGATGATAAATTACGTTAAATATATAACGTAATTGTTTTATAATGCGTCGATCGATGATCAATAACGATAAATGTGTCGGGTTTTGATAAAATTGAGTCTTATAATATTAACATATATTTTTATAATTGATATTGTTGGAAAACATAATCTGTTAATTTTGTTAAAGGGGCTGCAGAATTTAATGTATGGGTCAAAAGCCCATAAACTGACCCATATGTCAGTTAGATAATTAGGACGGTTATATGTAAAGGGACATGTCGTTTGGTTCTTCCTGAACCATCACAACCCTTTATCACACCGATTCACTCCTTATATATAGGGTAGAAATTCTGTAGATCAATGTAACCTTTCACTTTTATATATCAGAAATTGATAGAAGGGTTCACCCCAATCTCTTTTGTTCTTTATATTCTTGAATGTTGTTGTTCATGATGCTTGTATGATCAATATGTGATCCTGGAAATCCCTCCAACAGAACCTGCGATTTTTTGTTGGATCGTAAATTCTTGATAGTGCAAAATCAGATATACCAAATCTATAAGTTTTATTGATTAATCAATCTAAAAAGTCATCATCTTGTTTGTACAATAATCCTGTCTATATATAATAAATGAAGAGGTGCGAGTCAATAGATGTGTCGGTTCATGGAACCGATATGTCTCTTCAGTTTGTAACTGCCAAATGGCGGTTATGTTTCTCCTGCGGGTCCTATTATTCCGGTTGTGATTATCTGTGGGTCAGTTTGACCCGGTTTGACCCAATATTCTCCCTCCTAATCACAAGCGGTACCTTGTAGGTCTTTAAGTCCGATGAGCTGTCTCATTGTTAAAAATCTGATCTTCGGAAGTGCCTTTGTGAGTATGTCAGCTTTCTGATAATCTCCGCTTACGAATTCTACCTGGATGTCGTCTCTTTCAACGCATTCTCTGATGAAGTGGTATTTCGTATCAATGTGTTTGCTTCTTCCGTGAAAGACTGGATTCTTCATTAATGCTATGGCTGATTTATTGTCAACCAATATAGTAATCTTCTCTTCCTCCGAATGTGTGAGTCTGCTGAGTAGTCTCTTTAACCATAATGCTTGCGTCGCTGCTGCTGTTGCTGCGATGAATTCTGATTCGCAAGATGATAATGCTACAGTGGCTTGTTTCTGAGTGCTCCAGCTAATTGGTGATTCTCCATAGTAGAATATTATGCCGGTAGTTCCTTTTCCTTCTTGAGTGTTGACTCCGTAGCTGCTGTCGCTGTATCCATATATCTTGTTACCTCCGTTATGCTTGTAGGTGATTCCATAATCCTTTGTTCCTTTCACATAGCGTAGTACTTTCTTTATGGCCTTCATATGCTGTTCCTTTGGTTCTTGCATAAAACGACTAAGTAATCCTACTGAATAACTTAAGTCGGGTCTTGTGTGAAGCAGATATCTTAAAGTGGAAATAATTCCTTAGGAAGAAAGAATTCTTGAGAATTAAACATTAGAGATAGCATTGAAGATGGAGGCACAATAGTTGGCGGTGGAATAGGTGATCTTTCAGCATAATATGCATGCATGACCTTCATATAGGGGTCATCATGAAAAAGTGAAAGAGTTGGTGAAGCTATTGGAACTAAACCAAATGAGTTATTTGAAGAGCTAGAATAAGTATTTCTTGGTGAAGCTGAGGAATAGTCTGGGGAAGCCGGGATATAGTCCGGAAAGTTAGAGGAAAAAGCATCCTCAATATTGGAAGTAGGGTGGTTGAGCGAAGACATCACTCTGTTAACAACCCAGCGGTAAATAACATAAGTTATTTATATAATAGTATAATAGTTATGTATTTTACATACTATTCGGGAGATGTAGTGGCATGGAGGACTTTCTTGGATAGAAAAAGAAAAGTAGTTATAGTTAAGGTTTCAACCTTGTTCTCTATAACCGTGGCTCTTGATACCAATCTATAACACCCCTATTTTGACAAATATAGCAGCGAAAGCTAATCTAGGGTATTACTTCATAGTACAACAGTCATAATCATAGAAAACGACTCATAAAGAGACGTTTTTAGAAAATTTAGTTATCATTCATTTATTCATCAGAGTTTTACAAAAAGAGAGAGGTCCCAACATCTAGAAACATAAAGTTTGAATGATAACAGTTTAGCCATCTTCAAGTTCGTGCCACTCCGTGCCATAAGATGCTCAGTTACCTGAGATAAACATGCTAAAAAGTCAACACAAAGGTTGAGTGAAATTCATAGGTTTATGTTAAACAGTTTGAATACAAGTTTAATAGTGGGTTACGTTGTTATACACCCATAAGTGTAATAATTGCAATGAGTACAATTATTATAGAAAACAATATTATTGCCCTAAGCTCATGACACCGAGACCTTGAGATAATCAATAATAACAAGAAGTTGCCCCAACGGGTGCCTTTGCCAAACACCCGCATAGTGATTCAAATGAAGTGCGTTTAGTTACCAGAAAGTATAGGTACACCAACGGGGGAGTTCAGTCCCAAATAAATCTATTCACAGCATATGCGCTTACTCCGAAAAGTAATTAACAGTTCATGATAGTGGGGTCTTAATGACAAAAGTAAGGACTTAGGCAATAATATATCAGGATAGCATACAATTAGAAAAACACTTGCATTCATGGTTTATAGCATGTATCCCCCTCGCGGGTTTATGAAACATTTTAAAGATTTAAAATGCGAGGCTATGAACTCACCTTAACAGGGAAATCTGATTGATGACAAAAGTATATCAAGTGAAAGTAACGGCCTCGTCACGCAACCTGGGGTAATATGTCAAGTCTTAGTTTGATTGTTTATGTTTCAAAACTTCCTGATGTTTAATCATACATATTAATTTGATTTATTAATTTATGAAAATATTGTATCACTGTTCGGGCTATCATAATCCAGAGGCCATGTAGTATCGTTTGAGGAGTCAGGGCACTTTAAATCGTAAACCCAGCAAACTCGTCAAAACACATAATACCCAAATGGAAAAACCCCTCATTTGAAAATTCCCTTGTAGTATCGTGATACAGTTAATATTTTAAGTTTCTTTAAAAAAGTTAGTCGATGGATAAATTACGTTAAATTATAACGTAATTGTTTTATAATGCGTTCGATTTGATGATTTAATAACGATAAATGTGTCGGATTTTTAGTAATATAAGGTTTTATAATTATTAATATATATTTTTATTATTTATATAAAAATATTATGTTTTTATATTATTTGTTTGCAAAAAAAAATGGCAATTATTTACCCTTGGTTTATAAACTGTTACAAAGTTTAGTCCTTTTATTATAATAAGTTTATAAATTATTAAAAACCTTTAACTTTGAAACTTGCAAGATAGTCCTTATGTTATAACTTTGGAATAATGACCATTTTCAAGCCCTCGAGTTATATATTTAGGAAACGTTACGATATATACCCCTTTATGCATGAAACATTTGCTATTCCAAGTCAAAAATCATAATTTTGATTATTTTCGAAATCCAAAAGAGTTTTTGCAGGTTCATGGCTTATTAGAATAAGCTAAAATCAATTGTTCTAACATTACAAATGTTTTAGAAAAAGGATCGTTAGCTACGAAAATCAAAACGGGTCGTTTTTAGGGTTTTAACCAAAATAATGAATGGGGTTTGAGGATTCATGGCTTTAACAAAGGGTTATATAGGATCTTAGGAGTCTTTTATGAACCATTCTAAAACAGATTATGAGCTTATTAAAAAAAAACAAAAAAAAAAAAACAAGATTATAAGCTTACTTGAGCTTAAACTGGGTTTGAAATAGGGTTTTTGGGTTCGTACGCCTAGATATGGATTCAAGACCTTCCTTCTCTTGATTCTTGGCTTCTATTATGATCTTAGGGACCTTCTACTTCTTCCTTGGCTAGGTTAGAACTCCATTTGTGTTTGTATTGAGTTTTTAAGGTGTGATTTTAAATGAATGGTGGGTGCGGCTTTATAGTGGTTGAAAAACTTGGTAGCCAAGGTTTTAAGGCTTAGGTAAGGACCAAGGTTGTAGGTTAATGATAATTGAACGTTGTATAATGATTCTGTGAGCTAGGAAGGTAGCTATTGAAAGGTGGGGAAGGTATGGGCCGTGGTTCGCTTACCAAGAGAGTGACGAAGGGGTGTTTGAAGTGCAAGTAGTGGTATTAGCTTACAAGGAGGTGATGGAGGTGCTTGTGTGCTTGATTGGTGAATGGTGGGTAGTTCATATTGGTTCATTGAGGTGATAGGCTGCCTAGGTTCAGGTTTTTTTAATAGTTTAAAATGGGTTGGAATTGGGTTCGGGTCATTATTAGGGTTTTCTGTTTTAGGTTTTATGGTTTTAATTCGAGTTAGGGTTAGGGGTTTAGGGCTATCTTAATGTTTAGGATTAAGGTTTTGGATTAAGAGTAGGGTTTGGATTGGAGGTTTAGGATTTAGGATTAAGGTTTAGGGTTTAGTTTTAGGTTTAAAATGAAATTAGTTTTAGGGTTTCATTTAATGTTTAGAGTTTTAGATTAAAGGTTTTAAGATAAACTTAGGTTTAGGGTTTAGACAGTCATGCATAAAGTGTTTGTAATTGTGCTAAGTGGTAGTTAAGAAACTAAAGTGATTAGGAGGTAAAATGACCTAGGTTGGTTTTCTTTGCATTATTGACTTGTCCATTAGGCTTTAGAATGTTTGTAAACTTGAATTAGGGATGGGAAAATATATTCAAATGTTATGAATTGTACACTTGTACATATGTTTGAAGGCTTGCCAATTCATTTTATATGTATACATTACATATAATTAAGGTTTTGATAAAAACGTTAACGGATAAAGTCTATTTTGATATAACATTGTAAATGGTATGTTAAATGGATAATGTACTTGGTAAAATGATATTAAGATATAGACTTGACATATTAGGATGTTTACATGATATAAACATAGATAGTAATTGGCCATAGGTAGGGTGCGTGAGCTCGTTTACTTTAGAGATGCAAGATTCGTTGCTAATGTGATAAAGTAAAAAAAATTTTCCTTGTAAATAAAGGTGTGAATTATATATAATAGATCGGATATTACAGTTGCTCTAATTTAATAGATGGGTAATTACATTGAGAAAAGTACAGGGTTGTTATGGCTCCCTCCCCTTAAAGAAATCTCGTTCTCGAGATTTAGTTGGATGCCGGAGTGATGTTTGAAAACAGATGTGGATACTTGGCTCGATATATTGATTATGCGTTCCCATGTAAATTCTTGTCCTCTTTTTGAGTTTACATCTTATTTGTACTATAGGGAAAACGACTTTGTTTTAGTTGCTTGACCTCTTGATCTATGATCTCCACTGGTTCTTCCACAAAGTTGAGTTTGTCATCAAGCCAAAGTTCTTTCATTGGAATGACAAGGGATTCGTCAGATAAGCATTTCTTTAGATTAGAAACGTGGAAAGTACTATGGACATTACTGAGCTCTTCAGGAAGCTCAAGTTTATATGCCACTAGGCCAATCCGTTCAAGGATTTTGAAAGGTCCAATGTACCGGGGATTAAGCTTTCCTCGTTTTCCGAATCGGATGACACCTTTACGAGGTGACACTTTTAACATAACACGATCTCCAACTTGAAATTCTAAAGGCTTTTGCCTTACATTGGCGTAACTTCTTTGCCGATCTCTTGCTGCCTTGCATAGGCGTTGTCGAATTTGCACTATCTTTTCAGTGGTTTCATGGATTATTTCTGGTCCCGTAAGTTGAACATCTCCAACTTCGGCCCAGCAAACAGGTGATCTGCACTTTCGACCATAAAGTGCCTCAAATGGTGCTGCCTTAATACTGGCATGGTAACTGTTATTGTAAGAAAATTCTACTAATGGTAAGTGTTTTTCCCATCCTTTTCCAAAATCTATAACACAGGCTCGAAGCATGTCTTTGAGTGTTTGGATGGTCCTTTCACTTTGCCCATCAGTTTCAGGATGATATGCCGTACTCATATCTAATTGAGTACCTAAAGCACTTTGTAATGATTGCCAGAATCTGGATGTGAAATGACTGTCATGATCTGAGATGATGGATATTGGTACTCCATGTCGTGAGACTATTTCCTTGATGTATAACCTTGTAAGGGTTTCCATACTATCTATCTCTCGGGTAGGGATGAAATGTCCGGATTTGGTAAGACGATCGACAATGACCCAGATTGTATCATGTCTGTTTGAGGTTCTGGGCAGTTTTGTAACAAAGTCCATTGTTATTTTCTCCCACTTCCACATAGGAATCTTTGGTTATACCAGTAAGCCGGATGGCTTCTGACATTCTGCCTTAACTCTAGAACATTGTCAAAACTTTTGCAATTATTTAGCCGATGATTTCCTTCATGTTAGGCCACCAATGGGTTTCTTTAGTCTGATCCATCTTGCTCATAAACCTGGGTGAATGATAATACTTTGATTTATGGGACTCATCATGATTCAAGTCTCTTAGATTACCAATGGTGGTAACAGCTTTGGTTTTTAGTAAATGAGTTCCTATCAGCGACAGTATTTCAAATGCCTTTTTTTTTGTCCGTTCTGTAAGTTTTCAGCCTTGATGTTTTCTCCTTGAGTGCTTCACTTTAAAATTTGAAGAAATTTTGTGTTGGTAATTTTTTGGATGATGGTATGAATGGTCATAATAATGATCTAACTTGAAGTGGTTTGATTGTTCCTTCTGGCTTAAGCTTCTGCTATGACATTTTTGCCTTTCCAGGATGGTTAAGAAAATTTCATAATCATAATCTGCCAAGCAAATTCTAGCCAATGGTGTTGTCTCATGTTCAAACTCTTTATGTTCAAAGGATAGTGAAGACTTTTATGATCAGTGAACACAGTACATTTAGTGCCATACAAATAGTGTCTTCAAATTTTAAGAGCGAACACTACTGCTCCTAATTCGAGATCATGAGTGGTATAGTTTTCTTCATTAGGCTTAAGTTGTCGGGATGCATATGCAATAAACCTGTCTCTTTTGCATTACACCGCTCAGAACCTTGTTGGGATGCATCTCAGGTAAACAACAAAAATTGTCATTTCCTTTTGGTAATGCTAAGATTGGAGCTTCACACATAGTCTTTGTTTTAAGTAATTGGAATAAAGCGACTCTTGGTCTTCGCTCCAGATATACTTCTTGTTTTTCTGGGTTAATTCAGTCAAAGACTTTGCAATCTTTGAGAAATCTTTGATAAATCTCTGATAATAGCCGGCAAGTCCTAAGAATTGACGTATTTCTATGGGTGTAGTAGGAGATGTCCAATTCTTAACTGCTTTAATCTTGGCGGGGTCAACATGAAGTCCTTGACTATTAATTAAGTGTCCTAAGGAAATTGCACGATACGGAATCCAGAAATCTACTTGGAGAACTTGGATACAACTTCTTTTTCTTAGTTAATTCTATTATTTATTCTCAGATGATTTGCGTTGCTCTTCTTTGTTAGAGAGTTAGATGAGAATATCATTCGATGAACACTATTACAAATTTCGACCAAGTTGGTTTACATTCGGGTTCATGAGATCCATGAATACAGCAGGCGCGTTAGTTAAACCAAATGACATTACTTGAAATTCATAGTGTCCATATCTTGTTCTGAAAGAAGTCTTGGGAATATCTTACAATCCCTACTCTTAGTTGTGATAGCCTGATATTAAAAGTCAAATCTTCGAGTAGACACTCGAAGCTTGAAGTTGGTCAAATAATTCATCAATCCTGGGTAAATGGGTAACCGTTTCTTTATGGTAAGTTCATTCAACCTCTCGGTAATCGTTTTACTCATTCTGAAAGACTGTCTTTCTTTTTGACAAATTAAGACAGGAGCTTCCCCAAGCAAAGTACTTGGTGGATTTTGAAACTCGATCTGATAACTCTGGAAGTTGGTTAGATTAGTTCCTGATTTCTGAAGGGCTAATCTATAGGGTCTCGGGTACAGGTGCTGGTTCTTGGAATTAAATCGATTTTAGGAAATTATACTTGGCGAACAGGAGGAAGGCCAGGTAGATCTTCAGGAAAAACATTTGGGAATTCTCTGACTATGGGATATCTTCTAGTCTTTTCTCGTCTGACATTCTTCTCTTTCCATTTACTTGGATTACGAAAACTTGACAGCCTCAAGATATATATCTTTTGCTTTTTATACAGGATATGAGATTTAGTCAGGTTTTACTTCAGTCACCTCGGATGATCAAAGTTTTACCGTTGATAGGGATGTGGACGACTTTCTCGTCACAGATAATTCTAGCATGATACTTGGATAACCAATACCATTACCAATGACAACAGTCAAAACTACGTAGGTTTGATCGGACATAAGATCAATTTTGAAAGGTTGGTTTAACAAAGTCAGGGTGCAACCCTGAATAACGGTGTTTGTGCTTACTAGGTTTCTGTCAGCCATTTCGATATTGTAAAAGGTATCTATTGTAATAGGTGGAATATTTAGCATAGAGGCAAGAGATATGAATCGAAGCTTTTATCGGCTCCAGAATCAAATAAATACTTTAGCTAGATGTTGGTTAGATGGAAACATACTCAAGGACTACGTTCGGGTCTTGGTGAGCATTCCTATCCCTCAGCCATGTAGGCTCTTCCTTGGGCATTGTTGTTGGTGGTCCTTCTTTTCGGCACAGATTTGCAATAATTGCCTTTTCTCTCCATAGGCATGACAAGTTACTGTCAATACTGGTTGCTGATTACTTCCAGTGGTTGGCCCTTTGTTTTTGTTAGTTCTTGGTCAGATGGGCCGGGGGCCCACCTTGTTGCATGTATTATTACACTTGACAGTGCAAGGTCCTATGTGATGCCAGATGTGCATTTCTTACCAAGGGATGGTTTCAAGTTACCATTGTTTTCAGTTGGGGTGGCAGCATAAGACCTGAAGGTTTCCTGTCTTCTGTTCTGTTGTGGTTGGTAATTATTGTAGCGGTTGTTGGTGTTGGTGTTACGGTAGTTGTTGTTGTTGTTGAAAGTTCTTCTGTCGTTAAACTTTCGTTTGTGATCATTTGATACTTGCACCGGAGTGTGCTTTGTTGCCTGATCCATTAGCCTCTAGGCTATGTTAATGGCTTCTTCTAGAGTTTGAGGTTTAGAGGCCGGTAACATTCCCTTCAATATTTAAGGCAATCCCACGATATGAAAACTGCCTTCTTTATCTAAGTATTCTGGCACCATAGTGGGGACACTAGGTTGCCAATTCTTAGAAATCTTCTCACATATGTGATTGAGATCATTCCCCTTCACAGGTCAGATGGTAAAATTCGTCTTTCCATCTCTGGACCTTCTAGTTCGGGGTCAGTAGTAATTCATTTTATTCAAAAGCTTCTTGAATTCAAACACAGTAATCTTGTAGCTTCTTCTATCCCAATAGGTTGGCAATAATAATTCAACCAGGATAGGCTTCTACAGTTAAAGTACCAGTAGCAAACTTCACCTTGCAGTCTTAGTTCAGTTGCTATGGGAGAAAACACTGATTCAGATCGCTCAAAACCAGCGGATAAGTCCAACAGCTCCTTCTAAACCTTTAAAGTTGATAGGTTGGCAGCTCATTAACTCTTTGTAGCTACACTTTCTTGCTACATGAGCTTCTCTTTCTCCAGTGTTCCTATTGGTATTGTCAGCATTTGCCATTGTTGCAGCTTGTGCTTCCAGAGCCGCGACAACACTGTCAGCAACTAGTTCTCGTGGCAGCTTGGAGTATGGCTGTGCTTCAGATGTTGACTGTACCTTTTTGGGAGGCAATTCTATTAACATAAAGACACCACGTTTAATAAGAATGAATCACAAATCTTAAAATGCACAATGCTTTATTTTTGAACTTTAAGCCTTTTTTTAACAATGTGATATTGAAATCATAGATACTTATTTGATATGGATTCTATCAAGCATCTGATTTATTAGAAGTCACAGTATGATTCATAATGATGATGACGGAGATGTAATATAGGATACAGGATGAATATAAAATGGGATCACCATTGTATTATATCATGAACAACTTGCCTTTGTACTGTACATAGTCAAAATTTGACAAGTGTTGTTATTTATACCACATATCTCGTGGCTACGGTCCTATCAAAAAGCTATAATAACTAGGTATACTAATTCTAGTAGTCCGAGGGTCCTTCCTGGCTGTTCTTGTGTTCATAGATTGCATTCAGAAGACTTTCCTTATCTGCTTAGTGACGAACCTGGATATCTTCTATGATTTGTTCTAGATTAGCAATCCTAAAGCGAGCCAGAGAAATATTGCTGTTATTTCCCAATTGCATTTCTTTGGAATTAAACAATTTGAGCATGAGAGCCTTTTGGTAGTTCAGCATCAGGATTTTCAAAATCTGTTATTGATCACCCGACCTTTTCCAAGACCTTCTATTTTGTCTTCTATGTGCTCAATGCGGGTTCTGAGAAGAGAGTTCATCTATGATGATTTTAAAATTTCCTTAATTTGCTTCTCATGACATTCCTGAACTTGTCTTACAAGAGCATTTCTCTATCTCAAATGCTTGAGGTTTAGGACAGAAGTGTAGAGGAGGTTGATAAGTCATGGCCTCGTTTCTTAGGTGGCAATAATTCTTCAGGAAGAAAGAATTCTTGATGATTAAACATTGGTGATAGCATTGAAGATGGAGGCACAATAGTTGGTGGTGGAATAGGTGATTCTTTAGCATAATATGCATGCATGACCTTCATATAGGGGTCATCATGAAAAAGTGAAAGAGTTGGTGAAGCTATTGGAACTAAACCAAATAAGTTATTTGAAGAGCTAGAATAAGTATTTCCTGATGAAGCTGGGGAATAGTCCGGGGAAGCCGGGATATAGAAAGTTAGAGGAAAAGCATCCTCAATATTAGAAGTAGAGTGGTTGGGAGAAGACATCACTCTTAACAACCCAGCGGTAAATAACATAAGTTATTTATATAATAGTATAATAGTTATGTATTTAATACTATTCGGGAGGATGTAGTAGCACGGAGGACTTTTGGATGGAAAAAGAAAAGTAGTTATAGTTATGGTTTCAACCTTGTTCTCTATAACCTGTGTGTTCTGATACCAATCCATTACACCCCCATAGTTTTGACATATAGACAGCGAAAGTCTAATTAGGGTTATTATTTCATAGTACAACAATCATAATCATAGAAAATGACTCAAAAGATACGTTTTTAAAAGATAAGTTATCATTCATTATTTCATCAGAGTTTTTACAAACAGAGGTCTAAAATCTAGAAAAACATAAGTGATGAATGTAACAGTTTAAACCCTTCTTCAAGTCTGGTGCTCTCTGTGCCTTTTAAGCTGCTCAGTAACCTAAGGATAAACATGCTAAAAAAGTCAACACAAAGGTTGAGTGAAATTCATAGGTTTATGTTAAACAGTTTGAATACAAGTTCAATAGTGGGTTACGTTGTTATACACTCATAAGTGTAATAATTGCAATGAGTACAATTATTATAGAAAACAGTATTATTGCCCTAAGCTCATGCACCGAGACCTTGAGATAATCAATAATCACAATAAGTTTCCCCAACGGGTGCACTTGTCCAAACACCCGCATAGTGATTTAAATGAAGTGCGTTTGGTTACCAGAAAGTATAGGTACACCAACGGGGAAGCTCAGTCCAAATAGATCTATTCACAAGCATTCGTGCTTACTCCGAAAAGTAATTAACGGTTCATGATAGTGAGGGTCTTACTGGCAAAAGTAAGGAATTAGGCAATAATATATCAGGAATAGCATACAGTTGGAAAAACACTCGTATTCATGGTTTATAGCATGTATCCCCCTCGCGGGTTTATGAAAACATTAGAAGATTTAAAAATGCGAAGCTATGAACTCACCTTAACAGGGAAAATCTGATTGATGGCAAAAAGTATTTCAAGTGAAAGTAACGGCCTCGTCACGCAACCTAGTTGGTAATATGTCAAGTCTTAGTGTGATGGTTTATGTTTCAAAACTTCATAAAGTTTAACGTATTACTTTGATTTATTAATTTATGGAAATATTGTATCACTGTTCGGGCTATCATAATCCAGAGGCCATGTAGTATCGTTTGAGGAGCCAGGGCACTTTAAATCATAAACCCAGCAAACTCGTCAAAACAAATACCTAAATGGAACCCCTAATAGAAATTCCCTAGTAGTAGTGATTACGATAAGATTTGAAGATTCTTTTTAAATGTTAGTCGATGATAAATTCGTTAATTATACAACGTTAATTGTTTTATATGCGTCGAATTGGATGATTTAATAAGGATAAAGTGTCGGGTTTTTAATAAAATCGGGTTTTATAATATAATATATATTTTTATAATTTATATTTAAAATATTATATTTTGTTTTTTATTTTTAAGTTTGCAAAAAATAAGCAAAATATTACCCTTGGTTTATAAAACTTTTACAAGTTTTTAGTCCTTTTATAATAAGTTTAAAATATTAAACCTTTAAACTTTGAAATTGGCAAGATAGGTCCTTATAGTTATAACTTTGGAATAATGACATTTTCATCCCCTTTAGTTATATATTTCAGAAAGTTATGATATATACCCCTTTGAATGAAAGCTTTGCAAAAAATCAAGTCCAAATTCATTATTTGCTATTTTTGAAATCCAAAAAGAGTTTTTTTGCAGGTCATGGCTTATTAGATTAAGCTAAAAATAAGATGTTCTAAACGTAACAAAAGTTTATAAAAATGATTCCGTTAGCTAGAAAATCAAAAGGGTCATTTGTTAGGGTTTTTAACAAAAAAACGCATGGGTTGAGGATATAAAGGCATTTAACAAGGGTTCATATAAGATCTTAGGAGTCTTATGAACATTCTAAAGCAGATTATGAGCTTTATTGAACAAGATTATAAGCTTACTTGAGCTAAAATGGGTCGAAATGGGGTTTTTGGGTTTGTACGCCTAGATATGAATTCAAGACCTTCCTTCTCTTGATTCTTGGCTTCTATTATGATCTTAGGGACCTTATACTTCTTCATAGGCTAGGCTAGAACTCCATTTGTGTTTGGATTGGTGTGTTTAGGTGCGATGTGATTTTGAAACATACTGAAGCATGGTCTAAAGTTTAAGGGTTCAACTTTAGTAAAGGTTTATTTGTAGAGCTAAAGCTCCATCGTTATAAGTGAAACTAAACCAGATGTTACTATTAGTGGATAGTTTATAAGGCCCGAGTTATTGGATAGTTTATAAGGCCCGAGCCCGTTTGTGGGTTCGGGTCCATTAGGGTTTCTAGGTATGTTACTTTATAAATATTTATCAATAAACACAATACCTTATGGGGTTTATCACTGTGTAACATGGTATGGGTTTGATCCTCAAACCTAGGTGGCTAAGTTGAGCCGCCTCTTTTATGCCACCCGTCAAACCCTAGCCGCCATTTTTATCCTTTTTCATAAAAAAAATAAGTTTGCTTTTATTTATTTTTTGTTATCTTTCTTTTTGATGTTGCTGCACGATGAAGATTAAACTCCGCTTGCTGTCGGATATCGTCATCAAAATTAATTATTTGTTTTACTGTTTTTTTTTGTTATCGCTTTGTTTTGCTTTTGCCGCTGCAGATGAAGATTTGTCTCCGCTTGCTGTCGAAAGTCTTCATCAACCAAATGTTTATTGCTTTAATGTTTATGTAATTTTCTCATCCAATCCGAGCTTTAGCGATTTCGCCGCTCAAATTGCGAGGGAATATTAGTGGATAGTTTATAAGGCCCGAGCCCGTTTGTAGGTTCGGGTCCATTAGGGTTTCTAAATATATTACTTTATAAATACATATCAATAAACACTATACCTTATAATAGGGTTTATCATTGTGTAATAGTTACATGGGCTTATCGTCGAAAGAAAAAAGCCCAAAACTTATAGTCGCAAGTTACATGGACTTCTAGTCACTAATCAACCACTATGAGAAAAGATACGATGAGAAAAAAAAACAAAAATGAGCCATACATTCAAATAAGAGCGAGAATTTTATAGGGAGATGATCTCGTGCATCTGAAATATGTGATTGTGCTTTCTTCTCACTCTTTTAATTTTTTTCTTCTTATTTGATCATAACTTTTGTTTGTTTTAGAAACATGTTAAAAAAAAGTTTGTTATAGAAAATTTGTCTATTTTAGTTTTTGGATAATATGCGTTTCCACAGCTCTAGCCTCGAATACTTTTGGTATGGCAGTTGGCAAACATAAAATACCTTCATGACTATTTTTCAGTGCAAATATAAAGATATTTAAATTAAACGTATCTTAGTTATGATTGAATAATGACAAATATGCAACGTGTAACGTATAATGTAAAATGCGTAAGATAATAGTAACCATATATCGTCAAAACATATATTCTCGTCTTCGACCTCTCGAGTATTCTCATGTTTTAATAAAGGTTCAAATATGTTTGGTATGTTGTATTATTATCAAAACATCAGAACATATAATGTCTCGAGTCTTCTTATATGTAAACTTACACTCAAAATTACATGTAAATAATTTATTGGTGTAGGTAAGGGCCTACTATCCCACAAAGCAATTAAATAAAGACATGCGTGTTTAAACATAAGTTTAATCATATATTTAGTCATGCCAGTTATTTTTCTTTTATATAAATATATTCTAGACATTTGCTTCATTTTGTTAAAAACTCATTAAAAATTAGGAATTTAAAAGAGTTTGTTTAAGACCTTATGTACAATCAATTATAAAATAATAACCAAATAAGTGAGAGAGCATTATGTCGCCATGAAGGTTTGGAACAAAATGCATGTTCATGACACTTTTGAACGATTATAAAGTTATATTAGATGTTTTTGTTTTTGTTATTATGAGCCATTAGAATTATTTTAATGGTTTGTATTGTTGGAAATATTTGTTTTTGTAACAATGGTTTATGATTTTTTAGTCGACTAATTTACGGTTTTTGAATTTTTTGCTATAAATAATCAAATCCGATAAACTCTTTATTTTTCAAAATGTCAGCGTGGCCATTTTAGGATTGTTTACACCTAGCAAAAATTGAACTTGAGACATCGCACTTTTTTTTGTGATAAACATAAGCTTTTTGTACCTCTATTACTCTAGAGGCTGTTGCCATACTGCCATTGTGGCTTTCTTTTTGTGACAATTCATATCGTTGCCAACTTGTCACAAAATCTGTCACATATTAAATCCTGGCTTTATTTCGTGAAAATTTTGGTTGTCACTAATATAGCACAAACCTAGTTTTTCGAACATTTCGGTACTCTTCGGGAATTACCAAAAACTTTAAATACCTAGTTTACCGAAAAACTTGGTACGATTCTCGGATCCGCTTTTGCCTTATTTCCGGTATAGAGTTTTTCTTTAGCTAGTAGTGCTATAGAGGTTGTTGCTACCATTTGTGGCTTTCTTTTTGTGACACTTCTAATCATTTCTAACTTGCAACAGAATCCGTCACATATTAGATTCTGGCTCTATTTCGTAAAAGTTTTGTAAATCACTAATATGTCTCAAACCTAGTTTCAAAAATTTCCGTACCGAAACTCTTAGCCGAAAACTTGAAACGATTTCGGTTCCACTTTTTCGGTTCCTAAGTGACAACCCCTAGCAAGCAGAGATAAATATTCCCATAATTTTATCTGATTTGAGTAGTTAAATAAAAAGGACCAACCTTGAAAATTAATCCGCAAAAACTCAGGATCGCAACTGGGTTTGGGTTCGGGAGGATTTTAGTGTACCCTTACCCGACCCTAAAAAATATCCACATTCGTACTCGCCTCATTACCCGTTGGGTACCCAATTAATGTCATCCATCGGTTTTTTGAGTTTCTCCGTGGGTACCGGGTATCTCCCATTGAATATTCTATAGACAAAATGGCGGATATTGATAACGCCTTAATTATACATAATTTTGGTGGCGTTATTGTATATTTTATTAGCATTTCTCGTGAACTTTCGATACTCAATAGCATGAAATATGTGCAAGTTCACTTGAAGATAATCTAAGCATGAATTGTTAAAAGATACAAGTGTTTATGTCAAATGGACGGTTTTACCACTAAGTGCGCCGCACTTCTGCCCGAAAGTCAAATATAAGTCAACAACAAAGTGTGCCACACTTTCCTACCTTGTGCAATGTACTTCTCCAAGCATTTATGAAACTTTGGCGCCAAGTACCTAAAGTACACCACACTTTTCGAGAAGTGCGCCGCACTTCGGCTGTAACACTCCGTAATTTTCCGATCAATATTTTAGCCATTTCCGTTAAGTATTTTAAATTTTATATTTTTCCGCATAACTTTACGTAAAAACAGGGAAGTAATCCCCTTATAATCACAGAATCGTTAACTATAAGAATCTTATTGTTTATAACATCTTCGTAGTCTTTTGTCAGTAGACGCGTTTTTACGTTTTTAATTGATATTCAAAATTTCAGAAATTTACGTGGAGTCGTTACTCATTTTCGTTATTTGCGTGTTCTGGATACATATAGTAACATATGCATGTACATGAAACCCTTGGAATTAAATCCACTCAAGCACTACATTCCTAGAATATTGGAGACCAAATTGGTCCCCCTTGGCTCATGCATGCAACCGAACCCACAAGCACACACACACACACACACACACACACACACACACACACACACACACAAATGACACACACACAAGTAACACACAATACACTCTATAGAACCATTGTTTGAATCTTCTTAAAAATCAAGAGACAAGTTCCACAAAAAGCTAATTGCTAGTCCTAACCTTAACTCTATTGGAAAATAATTTAGCCCCTTTTTCCCTTCCCTTTTTTCTTGCAGTGATTAGACCACACCCACCCCCACAAACCTTGGATGCCAAACTTTGAAATCAAGGTATACATGTCCAAGTTCATTCATTTCTCTCATTCAACATCCTACTCTCTCTCACTTAAAACACACACATTCTTTTTGTTTCTCACACTAGAAAAACATTTCATTTCTCTTTTTGTTCCTCTTGTTGTCGCAACTTACACACAACACCAACACCAATTCTTTGTTGATTCAAGGCTTGTATTCATTTGGTTACCATCTACAACACACTTATCTTGTCATTCATCCTTTGTTCTTCACCATTTCTCCATTCTTCCTATTTTTAAGGTAACATGCCATCTTTTGTTTTTTATAAATGAGTTGTACTTTTACATTCGTATGATCATCCCGAACAAGGTGTACAAAATAGATCGTTGTTAAAATAGTTAGTTATTTTTCTATAAAACTACAAGTCTCAAAGTTTTAATCTTTTCAAAACATAAGTAGAAGAACATGAAAAATAGTTGTACTTTTGTGTCTAAAAGTTTGTTGTGATCATTTTGGTATATATATATTGTTGTTGTACGGATATATCATTTATTTGAGGTTATCATATATAGTTATATTAAGTGTTGTTGGCGAAGGGATTAAGTTAGATATTGATTTTGTTGAAAGCGTGGAATGAAAGTCGATGGGATTAGGTTTAGAATGGATTTGTTGTGATATTTGCGGTGTTGTCGAAAATTGAACGGATTAACCTTTTGTGGTTCATATGGTTCGAACCATATGTGGCTCACACTTGGTGTCCTAAAGATTTATTTGTCTCATTGGTAACTTAATAAAATGTAGTAACGTGATTAAGTTAGTTGTCGGATATTTTTACGGGTCAATAAAAGGTGTACTTTTTATAAAACGGATATTTTTACGAGTCGAGTCAAATAAAAGGGAAAGTTATTATTTTGAGAAAGGTCATGTCAAAATTTCATAAATACTGAAAAGTGTCGAAAATATATTTATCTATCAAACTAATAATAAAATGGAGAAAAATGTTAGAAGTTTGGGGCCGCCCCCCTCTAGGTCAACATTTGCGGTTAGTGAGTCAACTTTGGTGTGCCGGGTCACTAAAAGACAAAATACACTAAAAGATAAAATACACTAAAAGACGAAATACTTTTGAGAGTTGTTTAAAGTGTCGAGACTTTTCAAAAAACATTTAATTTTGAAAAAGTATGTTTTGATATGATACGCCTTGTCTACCCATGTTCGGATGATCGGGTTTTTGCACTAACAGTTATTCCGTTGTACATTATTCTTAAAATGACAACTATGTGCTAGGTTGTCGCTAGGACCGTGTGATTCGTCTTCACTTGATTGATTTCTTTTGATTCACTGCTCGCTTAAGGTGAGTTCATAGCCTCACTCTTTACTCATTTTGAATAAATATTTTATAACTTAGGGTGAGAAACATTGCTTGCTTTTAAAACTGGACACAAGTACTTTGCGTAAGAATTGGCATGTTTACGTGTTGCCTAAGTAGCGTTTATACCACTATTGTCCGAACTATCATGAACCGTTAATTTCTTGACCGACTGTATTGGTTAAGTGAGCGTGAATGAATAAATAGATCTATTGGGACAATTAATCCCCATTCGGGTTTGGTAATTCTCACTGGTCAGGTACTTGACGGACTGTACAAGCCAACGGATGTATGTCATGTCGAATTTCGTTTTAGGTTTCTTTGTCGGACACCTGTAAGGGCAAGTTGTACTTGGCATGTTATATGCTACTTTCGTTATTAGCCTCGGTGTCATGAGCTTAGCGCAATGCAAATACCTTTTTATGTGAAGTTGTATATGTTATAACTGTCGCATACATCTTGAAATCTTGTGGTCCAGTATAATAACGTTGAATTAAACCTATGATTTCACTCAACAATTTTGTTGACGTTTTAAGCATGTTTTTCTCAGGTGCTTAGCTTTGAACTTCTCTGATGCGCTATGTGTAGTCTATGTGCAATATGATATCATCTTTCAAGATTTTTCTTAGCATTCATACTCGTTGTCTTTTGAAAACTTAATTACGCTTCCGCAACGTTTAATTTCTTTTGAACCTTGTAAAACTTGTCCACTTTTAATAAATGCAACGAGTCATGATTTTTAAAACGTCCATTAGTGGTCGTTCTCTTATGCTTTGTGTGATGTATATTATGACGTCACGCCCCCGGACACGTATTCTGTCACAGGCCCCGTTTGGGGTGTGACAGATTGTAATTAGAGCCTGGTTAAGAGAACCAGGTAGTATAACTAGGTCTGGTCTATAACCAGTATGTGATCCTTACATGCTTTTATGTGTGCCTTATACGTGCTTTTGCTATGGCGTATACGTGAGTACCATTTTGCCTTGAGCATGCTATGTTATGGGTTTACCTCTGCCCTGCGTTTATTGTTCCCTGCGTTTATGTTACTTTGCGTTTATTTTTGCCCTTGAGCTCTACTTTGCTATGAGCTTACGTTTATCTCGCGTTTATCTTTTCTCTATGTTTACGTTTGTCTTACGTATATTTCCCAATTTACTTATATGGAAGTTTTCTATAATATATATATATATATATATATATATATATATATATATATATAATACATAATATATATATATATATAAATATATATTAATAATGATATACTATATATATATATTTAACCTTTCTAAGACATTGTGAGTGACGCAATGGTCTATAAACCTTTCTAAGATATTGTGAATGACACAATGGTCTCATTTACTTCTAAAACATCGTGAATAATACGATGATCTTTAAAAATTTTCACGACTTTACATTATACCGTTTTAAATAACTTTGAAACTCGTTACAGTCTGCCGACCTCACTGATTATCCTACTATTTGACTCTGAAGACAATTGTGAACACCCATCCCATATTGTTGAAACACCTACATCATTTTGTTACCTCTCAACTTTTCTTACTTCTCGTAACTTCTAGGAACATGTCGATTAATTCGCACACGGCTTTAATCCTTCACCTCATAACATTCTATTTCTTTTTGGAAACACGACTTGTGAAATTTGAATTATTTTATTTCGTTTACTCCGTTCGATCACAAAGAAAATACCGACAACGAGACAAGGAATGAGTTTTGCGAGGATCAAGTGTATTTTAACCCAACGAATTGCTAATGCTATCGAAGGTATTGCTGTCTATGAGGAAAAAATCCACATGGCTCGAAACTAAATGGATTAGGTCGTACGTTAGGAAACCAAGGTGGTAAGGAATGACAAAAACAAAATAAACGACAAAAGGTCATGAGAGCTTACATTGCTGGACCAAATAACAAAAATGGATATGTAGGAAAGTTACCCTACTACAACAAACGTAAGTTACGCCACACTGGGCCATGCACTGTGGAGTGCGATAACTACAAGAGAGTTGGCCATATGAGTAGAAATTGTAGGACACCCGTTTCGATAACAATTTAGAGGCCGCAGTGGCAAATTAGAAACCTAAAATACCTATTAGAAGTGTGGAAAGCCAGGACATTACAAGAGTAATTGTCCAAATCTGAACCGTGTGAACCGTATTTGGGAGGTAAAAACTCGCGGGAACTCTAACGCCCTCAAGGATAATGATAAGGAAAGAACTTTTCCTGCCTTGCCCAGTGAAACCTAAATAGAATTAGACCGTAACCCCTAAGAGTTTTGCACTAGTACTTCCTTGTGAATTTCGTGTATTGAGTGTATGTTTCTAAACCCTTTATTCATTTTGTGTCATGACGATTTTGGCACTTACACTTCAATTCTCTAATAATTTATGTAAGGTACTCCTCAATTCTATTGCCGTCTTACAATCCATTTCACTATTATTTATTAAACCGTTTTACTAGTATAAACTATTTAGATGTTATCGTATGAACTATACTTGCGTCATATTATAAACAAAGTTGCTGTCATTTATAAACTATATTTTTCCTTCCCGTCAGTCTATGGACCGTTTTGCTAAACAGCTTATAAATCACTTTACTATCGCCTTTATAAACCCTTTCACTATTGGTTAACAAACTATTCTGATATCATCTCATAAACTATTTTCGCAGCCATTTTATAAACTAACTTGTTTTCATATTTAACCTATTTTGTCGTTGTTTGTAAATTCTTTTGCCATCATTTTATAAACCAATTCTCTAACACCTTATTAACTATTTTGATATCATTATATAAACCGTTATGTCAACATCTTCTAATTATCCTACTATTACCTCATAACTTATCTGGCTATCATTTAATGAACTAACTTGTTTCCATCTTATAACCTATTTTACAATTATTTAGAAACTCTTTTTCTAACCTATTATAAACTACTTTGCAGTCATTTTGCAAACCATTTTGTTGTCACTTCATGAACTATTTCGTTGTCATTTAAAAACCATTTCGCTGTCGATTTATAAACTATTTCGTCGTCACCTTATGAACTACTTTGTGTCTCTTATAAACTATTGGGTTGTCAGCTCGTAAACTATTTGTTACCATATTATAAACCCCTACTGTTACATTATAAACCGTCACATAATTTTCTCATAAACTATTTTGTTATCACCTCGTAAAATATTTTCTGCTATCTCACAAAATATCTTGTGTCGTTATATAAACTACTTTGTTTTCATTGTTACGAACTGTTTTGCTACCTTATAAACCATGTCGTTTATACCGTATAAGATTTTTAAACATAACACAAGTTTGACGAAATGAGCATTATATCGTTAGTCCATAAATTATGCATAGCTTGATCACCTATGTATAATTCAGGAAGGACCGTGCTATGCTGGGAGTAGTCACCATAAAAAAAATTCAGATTACTCTTACCTTCCATCTCTATTTTATTTCTTTTCTCTACATTGTCAACATGATTATATTGTACTTGTGTTTTATTAATATTTTTGCGTGCGTATTCGTGAGTCGTGTCGGTCACGTGTATCCGTATTCGTAAGCGTCATAACTAAGCAGAGTTTCCTCAAACCTTAGCATATAGAAATACCATACCCTTAGCCGAGAGACCGGATCCTACTCCTTGTAGCCACGATAATTATGGATTGTCAGAATTTAGAACGTAACGGACTTATCATTCTAATTGGATTATAATCAAAAGGACTAGGAGATTTCCTTCAATTGACTTACCTATTAGTGAGTTAGAATCACGTAAATTATGAGATTCTCGTACCGGCAAAACTTCTGATGGACCTGAAGTTAAAGCAAAGGACGTAATTAGTGCAAGTACATGGAACCTAGTAGATAGAAGTCTCACCTTCGATGAGTTTAGCTCTTTAAGTGACATCGTCCCATCTACCGTAGACACTAGGTACTCTATCAAGTTGGCCGATGAAAAGGTCAAAGGAGTCGATACTATCATTTGAGATTGTACACTGAATAATCTAAACCATCCATTCTAGATAGACTTAATGCCCGTAAGACTTGGTAGTTTCGACCTTATCATAAGTATAGGTTGGTTGACAAAGTACCACAACATGATCATTGTGATAAGAAGAGTGTTCGTATACCCTTAGGTGATGAAACTTTAACGATTTGAAGTAACAGGAGTGATGGTATGCATCCATAGTTGCTAGTAAGCAAGAGTTGAGTTGTTTGATAGGATTGGTATGTTGGAGCGGGATAACTTGAGACTCGGAGGCATGTTGTGTGTTGAGAGAAAAAGAGTTGACCATCTCCGTCGTAGTAGGTTGTATGCTCAAATGGATTTTGTAACACCCCGATAATTCACATAGCAACGGAAGCTAAATATGGGGTATTACTTCATGAATCAATAGTCATAATCATAGAAAATGACTCATAAAGAGACGTTTGGAAAATTTAGTTATCATTCAATATCATATCAGAGTTTTACAAAAGGAGGTCCCAAAATACATTTAAAACATAAAGGTTGAATGATAACAAGTTTGGACGTCTTTAAGTCCATGCCACTCCGTGCCTTAAACTGCTTAGTTACCTGAGATAAACATGCTAAAAAGGTCAACACAAAGGTTGAGTGAAATTCATAGGTTTGTAATGAAATGGTTGAATACAAGTCATCATAAGTGGTAATAATTGTACAATTACAATTATCATGGAAAACAGTATTATTGCCCTAAGCTCATGACACCAACACGTTAACATGGAAATCACCTCAGTGACATTATTGAGGAACAAATGTCCTCTTGGAAAGGTAACTTGCCAAAGTTACCCATTATTCTCAAATATAGTGCGTTTGATTACCTCATGTACAGGTAAACACAAACGGGATTCGTCAATCCCGATAGATCTATCCACAATATTCGCGTTCACTCGCAAGTGATTAATGGTTCATGATTAAATGATATTGGCAGTGGAGGTAAACTTAGGCAATAATATATCAGGATAGCATACAGTTGGAAAATACTTGTATTCATGGTTTATAGCATGTATCCCCCCACGGGGTTTGGAAAAACATATAAAGGTGGGACTATGAACTCACCTTAACAGGGAAATCTGATTGATGGCAAAAGTAAATCAAATGGAAGTAAACAGCTTCGTCACGCAACCTGGGGTAATATGTCAAGTCTTAGTTTGATTGTTTCAAAACTTTATTTCATAAAGTTTAACGTAAATATTAATTTGGTTTATTAATTTGTGAACATGTAGAACACAATCGTATCCACGTTGGGCTATCATATCCAGTGTCATGTAGTAAACGTTTGAGGAGCTAGGACACTTTAAATCATAAATCTAGCAACTCGTCAAAACGTTTACCCAAATGAAAGCCCAACACATGAAATTCTCTAGTAACGTGATACGTTATAGTTTAAATGATAAGATTTTATCTTTTTAAGTTTCTTCAAAGCTAGTTGGATTGATGAATTATTTAAATTATATAACAATATTAGTTTTGTATGTTTTTGATCGATGAATGAAACTGATAATGTGTCGGGTTTTTTTAATAAAATTGAGTCTTAATAAACGTTTAAATATATTTTAATATAAAATAGAAAAAAATATTACATTTTATACCCTTAAGAATTTGAAATTGACAATATATACCCTTGGAATATATATTTTGCAATTTAAACCCCTTTATATATGATTTTAAAACATTTAACCCTTAACTTTCCAATATGGCAAAACAGGCCCTTGTGGTTTTAAGTTTAGAGTAATTACATTTTTGGCCCGAAAGTTAATGAGTTTCAAAATATACAATATATACCCCCGAAGGGCAAAACGATTGCATTTTAAGTCCAAATTCCATATACTTTGTATTTTTAAATCCGATTTCGTTTTGCAGCGTATAGCTTATCAAAATAAGCTAAAATAAGTTGGTTTTGCAAGATTAAAGCTTTTGAAATGAACTTATAAACTCGATAGTTCAAAAAGGGTGCGTTTGGTTTTAAAAGTAAGACCCGAAAGCTTAGAGCTTTTAGAGTTGGTTTCAAAGCTTATAAAAATGATAAGTTAGCTTATTAGAACAACTTATAAGATCAGCTTATGTCTTATAGCTTATTAGGGCTTTCGAAAAGGGTTTTAGGGTATTTAAGGTGCGTTTGGTTTAGGAAAACCAAATGAATAAGCTTAGGGTTTAAGGGCTTATCTTACGTGATCATGAAAGTACATAAGAGCTTATTAGGATTAGAGTAAGCTTATACTAGCTTATTTATAGGGTTTGAATAGATTAGGGTTTCCAAAAATAGGTTGATTTAGGGTTCGGTTAGGTTTAGGAGTTTTCAAAAGAGTTTAGCTTGATCAAATGTTTTAAGTAAAGCTTATAAAGGATTTAAAACATATCAAGAGCTTATAGAACAAGTTGTAGAACTTACAAGAACTCGAAATGGTTCGAAGATGGTGAAATGGGTCGAAAATCCTTGGAGATGAATCAAGAACCTCTTGTTCTTCTTAAACCTTGGCTCCTACTTGCTTAAACCTTCTTTCTTTTCTTTTAGGGCTCGACTAGTACATCATTTCGAGAATAGGTTTAGTTTTGTGGTGAGTTTATGGAAGTATGGAGGGTTTCGACCATTTATAGGGTTAAAGAAAGAGTGGGGGCCAAGTTTCTAGCAATGGTGACTATTAGAAGCTAGGAATATAGCTTAGCAAGGTGTAGGGTGATGGTGAGGGTTCGAATCACCAAGGTGGTGACAAGGTGCTTTACTTGAGGTGTAAGGTGACGAGTAGGTGACAAGGAGGTGGTGAGGTGTTTGGTTTGGGGCTTAAGGGTGGTGACAAAGTGGTAGGCAAGGTGGTGGATCATGGTGGAGGGTGCTAGCTTGGTTTTGGCTTGGTTTCAAAACTAGTTAGGGTGTTGGCGGGTTCATTAGGGTTTCGGGTTAGGGTTAGGGTTTTAGGATGAGCTAGGGTGATATAGAGGGAAAGTTTAGTTCAAATGTGGTGCTAGTAGGAGTTGTAACTCATGCTTAAAAGGTGGTACGAAATCTCATAAGAAATTGGAGGGAAAATGGCTTATTTGAATCTTGTGCATTATCGGGTTGTACTATAAGCTTAAAGGAGTTGTACTAGGGTTTTGGAGGGAAACATAGTTCGAATTTTATGCATTGATAACTTGTACACTTGTATTGTATGTAAACATTTCATGTAGTTGGGGTTTTGATATAAACGTTAACGTATAAAGTCCGTTTTATAATAACGTTATAAATAGTACGTTAAATAGATAATGTATATGGTAAAAATGAATTTTAGAACATATTACTTGACATATTATAACGTTCACTTGATATAAATGTTGATGGAATTGGCATTGGTAGTTGTGTGAGCTCGTTTACTTTGGAAATGTAAGTTACGTTACATAATGGATGGAATAAAACAAAAAATATTTCTGTGAAAATGGTTCTATTAAATATAATAGATGGATAATTACACTGAGGAAAATTGTGGGTTGTTATAGATTTATAAGACCTCGATCCTCGCCCTGGGGAGTTTCAGTATTGTTCGTCTAAAAGAAGGATAGATCCTTCAGGATGTACATCGACTACCGAGAATTGAGCAAGCTAACCGTGAAGAACCGTTACCCGTTACCTAGTACAGATGATCTTTTTCGATCAACTACGAGGATCTAACGTTTACTCGACAATCGACCTTAGGACTAGTTACCACCAACTAGAGTTCGAGAAGAGGATATTCTAAGATCGCATTTAGGACCCGTTATGGATATTTCAAGTTTCATGCCATGCCATTTAGTTTGACCAACGCACCAGCGATATTCATGGATCTCATGAATCAGGTGTGCAAACCATACTTGGATAAGTTCGTGATAGTATTCATCAATGATACCTTTATCTACTCAAGCAGAAATAAGGAGTACGAGGAACACCTTAGGCTTATCTTGGAATTGCTTAAGAATAAGGAATTGTACGCCAAATTCTCTAAGTGTGAATTTTGGCTCCCGAAAGTGCAATTTCTCGGTCGCGTTGTTGATAGTCAAGACATTCACGTTAATTCCACCAAGATTGAGTCAATCAAGGATTAGGCAACGCCTACGACTCCAATAAATGTACGTCGATTCTTAGGTCTGTCGGTTACTACATACGATTTATCGAAGGTTTCTCTAGGATAGAGAAACCTCTAACCAAACTGACTCGAAAAAAAAAAGAAATACGAATAGGAAGAGAAAGAAGAGGAAGCATTTCAACTATTAATGTAGAAACCTTTTAGTGCATCGATTTTAGCATTTCACGACGGAACAGAAAACTTCGTGATTTATTATAACGCCTCACATAATAGACTAGGTACTATAGTAATGTAGAAGGAGAAGGTGATAGCTTACGCCTCTCGACAACTGAAAGTTCATGAGAGGAACTACAAGACACATGACCTAGAATTAGGAGCAATAGTGTTTACTCTAAATATTTAGGAACCCTACCAGTATGGCAAAAAGTGTACCATGTTTACAAACCATAAGAGCTTGCAACATATTCTAGATCAAAAGGAATTGAACATGAGACCATGTAGATCTTTAAAAATTGCTTAGTGATTTCGATTGTGAGATTCGATATTTCCCTAGAAAAAAACAAACGTTGTAGCAAATGCTCTAAGCAAAAGGAACGAGCTAAGCCTCTCAGGGTGAGAGCCTTAAGGAGCAAACATTAATTTGAACCTATCATCACAAATTCGGGAGGCATAAGTAGAAGTCTCAAGAAAGCAAACATTAAGTATTTGAACCTTTATGGTATGGACAATGAGTTTGAGACTCGTCTTGATAGAACTCTCTGCATTAGGAGCAAGAGTTGGTTACCATACGTTAGAGACTTATGATAATTGATCAAGCATGAGTCACACAAACCTAACTATTTCATCCACCCTGGAATCGAATAAGATATATCATAATCTTAAGCAGTTTCACCAATGGCCCGATATGGAAGCAGACATCACCACCCATGTCAACAAGTGCTTGACATGTTTAAGTATGAGGGACGATTACCAAAGGCCATCTGGTTTACTAGTACAATCAGAAATACCCCATTGATTATGGGAAAATATAGCTATGAATTTTAACACAAGACTACCAAAGACAACAAGCACTTACGACACAATTTGGGTAATCATGATCATCAAAAGAATTAAACTGACATGAGACGCAAACCCTTAGGATTTCAAGATGGAGGTATAATGTCACACCCCCAAATAGGGTCCCGTCCGATTTAGCGTCCGGGGGAGTGACATTCATGACTATCTCAAGTACAAAGCATAAAGAACGACCTCTAAGGGTACATTTGAAAAATAAATACCGTTGCATAAATTTAAAATATTTATAAGTTTACATCAATCAAATTTAAAAAGTTTAAAAGACAACATGCAGAAGCTTAAATAAGTTCAACAACGGTATTTAAGATAAACAAGGATAAAATCTAGAAAACTGGTTTGGCAATAGACTTCATATAGTTCAAGCAACAACATCCATGCTAAGCACCTGAGAAAAACATGCTTAAAACGTCAACATAAAGTTGGTGAATTCATAGGTTTAGTTCAAACGATGTTATAGTGGACCACAAGATATCAAAACGTATGCGACAGTTATAACAGATACAACTTCACATAAAAAGTATTTACGTTGCACTAAGCTCATGACACTGAAGCTAATAATGAAAGATAGCATGTACATTGCTATAAGTATTTGCTTGCCCTTACAGGTGTCCGACCAAAGACCACCTAACCAGTTTTGACATGACATATATCCGTTTATCGGGAGCCCCGTGGGTAGTGAGCGCTACTCACCCGGATAGGGATAATTAGTCCTAATAGATCTATTTATTCACTCGCGCTCCCTCGACCGGTCCTCCGGTCAAGAAATTGACAGTTCATGATAGTTCAGGCAATTGTGGTCTAAACGCTACTTAGGCAACACGTAAATAGGGAAATCTCACGTATAGTAATTGTGTCTAGTTTTAAAAACAAGCAATGTTTCTCACCCCAAGTTATAAAACATTTATTCAAAATGAGTAAAAGAGTGGGGCTATGAACTCACCTTAATTTATTGAATTGAGGTAGTAAATAGTCTAGAAATAATTCACTTGGTAACGAACGACGATATGCGGAAAGGAACTTTGAAAATGGATGGTTTAATTTAATATCGGATCGAAGTGAATTTATGGAAAATGCATAGGTGTATACTAGTGTACTTTTGTTAATATATTCTAAAAATTAACGTTTGTGATCGCGTAGTAATAAAATATTTCCGTAAGTAAATGGGTAGAAATAATATGTATTTTAATATTACATAGATATATAACGTCTAAGTAAAAAAAAATTATATTTTTTATATATATTTTATATATATATTGTTCGTACTTAATTTAATTTCTTCGTATAACACTTTCCATTGTACGTTTTCTCGTATTACTAGTATAGTGATTATAAAAATGTCGGGCATGGACCCGTTCGTGTTGACACGTTTTCCCTAGTTTTAGACTTTATTTTAAAACCATTTTCAAACCACTTTCAATCCACTTTTTATAATTACAAATTATACATCACCAAATCCATTATTATTTGCAACGTCCAACGTTTAAAAATAATTAAACGTAACACATCTATTAAATAAGCTATTCGTGAACTTATCCAATAAGCTACACCGTAGCTTTATGCCTTGGTGTTATGTATTTATGTTGGGCCTTGGCCCGTTAAGTCCGAAAATGTAGTTTTACTTATCTATTTAATCCGATAAGCAAAACATTAAGCAATAAACACGTGACCTAAAACTAAGCTATCAATAAGCTCACTATATAGCATAGTATATACAGTCGAACCATTTAAGCTCAAACATAAACTCATGGTGTTGGGTCTTGTATGTGGGACGCGGCTATAAGCCCTAATAAAGTATATTCGAGCTTATTTATTAAGTCGAATAAGTTTATCGTTTGTCCTTTCAAAATAAGCTAATAAAATATAAGTCAAACCAAAATAAGCTAAACAAATATTTCTTCCTTTCTTTTTCTAGTTTGGCCGAACCACTTATTAATTCCTAATAAGCTCAAGATAATTAAAATAAAGCTTTTCCAAAACGACTTATTTACATTTAAGCCAAATAAAAATAAGCTATAACATACTATTTTGATTTCACGAAAATTACCACGATTCACAAAAACTAAGATTTTCTTATATTTCTATATATATTTTTCGAACCATATATACACCCTTTTAGGGTTTATGTAGTTTTAAAATCTTGTTTTCACAAAATAAGTTGTACAACTAGCATGTATGCATCAAGATGATAAGGAAAGTACAAGTTATTTAAGAATTTGAAGACTTACAAAGTTGGAAGGTTTTTAGAAGGAAGAATGAGATTATAACAACCCAAATGTTGTTTAATTAATACCCATATGATACAAATGATCAAACCTTCAATAAATCTTCAAGTGTTTTTGATCAAAGATGAAAAATTATGAAAGTGTGTGTGTCTTGGGTGGTTCGAACAAAGAAGGCAAGAAGAAGAGAGAAAACTAAATTTTTAGTGTGTGTGTTATGAATAAGAAAATGGAAGCAACAAGATATAAATAATACAAAGTTTACTTCACACACTAAGTGTGTGTTGTGTATGTGTCGTGTACAAGAGACAAGGGAAGAGAGGGGGCCAATTTGATCCTCCAATCAAATTCAAGTTAGAGCTAAACATGTGATCAAGGCTTCTCTTATTGATTTTGAATTCAAACTTGCTCACCAAGGTGCATGGGGTGTTTGTTTGTGCCGAACAAGACAAAAGGGAGGGGGGACCAACTAATTTTCTTCATTTTATTTTGCTAGTGCTTCCCACTTGATTTAATTTCCAAGTCTTGCATGCATAAGCTTATGTTATAAGTAAACCACGATTTACGCAAGTAACGAAACGAATAATGGTATCACCAAAAATTGTGAAATTTTAAATATTGCCATAAAATGTAAAAACATGGCTATTGCCAAAATACTACAATGTTAGGCATCTCGGTTCGCTTCCGGAGACCATTCTCAGATAAAAACGGGAATACTTCCCGGTTACACGCAAAAGCTAAATGAAACTTTAAAAATTCAAATTGCTAAACGGAAATGGCTAACTTATTGGACGGAAATTCTTAGGGTGTCACATTCTTTCCCCGTTAGAAGAGCTTGTCCCAATTCTCTGACGTGGTATCTGACCAAACCTTGGTGTCAGAATCGTAAAAGATTGCGGGTATTTCTTTTGCATTTGGTCTTCACGCTCCCAGGTGAACTCAGGACCTCTCTTGGAGTTCCAGCGTACTTTGACAATCGAAATACGACTCTGCTTCAGACGCTTGACCTCACGGTCCATAATCTCGACAGGTTCTTCAATGGAATTCAATTTGTCGTCCACTTAGATTTCATCCAATGGTATAGCAAGCGGTTCATCAGCCATGCATTTCTTCAATTTCAAGACATGAAACGTACTATGAACTCTACTCAACTTCTCTGGAAGTTCTAGACGATAGGCAACGGTTCCTACTTTGGCAATGATCTTAAAAGGTCCAATGTAACGAGGGTTCAGCTTTCCCCGTTTGCCGAAACGTATCACCCCTTTTTAAGGAGACACTTTCAGCATGACCTTATCTCCTACTTGAAACTCAAGAGGTTTTTGTCTTACATCGGCATAGCTCTTTTGACGATCACGGGCGGCTTGGATATGACTCTTGATTTGAACTATTCTCTCGGTTTTCTCGTAGATGATCTCTGGGCCAGTGAGCTGACTGTCTCCAACTTCAGCCCAGTAGATGGGTGATCGACACTTGCGTCCATACAATGCCTCAAACGAAGTAGCCTTAATGCTGGTATGGTAACTGTTGTTATACGAAAATCCTACCAACGGTAAGTGTTTATCCTAACCTTTTCCAAAGTCGAGTACACAGGCACGTAACATATCCTCTAACGTTTGAATGGTCATCTCCCTCTGACCATCGGTCTCTGGGTGGTAAGCGGTGCTCATATCAAATCGAGTACCTAATGCTTTATTTAGAGACTTCCAAAAATGTGAAGTAAATTTCCCATCACGATAAAAAATGATCAAAACTGGCACTCTATGCTTTGAGACTACTTCCTTCAAGTATTGTCTCGTCAACTTCTCTAACGTGTCATCCTCTCGCATAGGCAAGAAATGAGCAGACTTAGTGAGACGATCAACGATTACCCAAATCGTATCTTGACCAGTTGCCGTCTTTGGCAATTTAGTCACAAAGTCCATTGTTATATTCTCCCATTTCCATTGTGGGATCTCTGGTTGAACCAACAAACCAGACGGTTTCTGATACTCTATCTTAACCTTGGCACATGTTAAATACTTGCTGACATAGGTGGTAATTTCTGCTTTCATGTTGGGCCACCAATACAGCTTCTTAAGGTCTTGGTACATCTTGTCTGATCCAGGATGGATGGAATACTTTGACTTATGGGATTCATGCATAATTAAAGCTCTCAAATCTCCAAAATGCAGAATCCAACTTCGATTGTTCAAACATAACGTTCTGTCAGCACGAGGTTCTAGGACTTGTGAATTCTGCCATGCAATCTTCGTGATGAAGTTCTTTCTTTTCTGGCTTCCGATGAGCAATCAAAATTGCTTAGGATTGTCCAAACTAATAGTTAACTAAGGCTCGAACTGTAGTGGCTTAATTCTTCCTTTCGACTCTTGGGCATCAGCCACCATCATTCGGCCTTCACTGGATGGGACATCGAATTTACAATGTAGTCGCCTCAACTACTCTAACCACCGTCGTTGTCTCATGTTTAACTTTTCTGATCGAGAATGTTGGCTGTAGACTCTTATTGTTCTCAGTGACCACAACACCACTTTGTACCTACAAGATAGTGTCTCCGTATCTTAAGGCAATAACATACTGCACCACAAAGATCTAGGTCGTGTGTAGTATAGTTCTTCTCTTAGACCCTGAGTTGGCGAGATGCATAAGCTATGACCTTCTCCTTTTGCATCAAAATTGCACACAACCCTTTATGCGAAGCATCGCAATATACCACGAAGTTCTCACTTCTTTCAGGTAAAGCCAAAATCGGCGCACTACACAGTTTCTGCTTCAACAACTGAAACACAGCTTCTGTCGTTTCTCCCCAATCAAATTTTACGCTTTTCTGAGTCAATTTCGTCAAAGGCCTAGCGATCTTCGAAAAACCTTTGATAAATCATCGATAGTAACCGGCCAAGCCTAGAAACTAACGAGTCTCGGTTGGTGCCTTGGGTGACGCCCAATCCTTGACAGACTCAATCTTAGCGGGATCAATGTAAATGCCTTCGCTATCAATCACATGACCAAGAAATTGTACCTTCGACAACCAAAATTCACACTTCGAAAACTTGGCGTATAATTTCTCCCCATTCAACAACTTCAAAATCAACCTAAGGTGTCCTTCATGCTCCTTTCTGCTCTTGGAGTAAATCAAAATGTCGTCGATAAACACGATCACAAATCTATCCAGATATGGTTTGCACACCCTATTCATCAAATCCATGAAAGAATTGTCGGTGCGTTAGTCAAACTAAACGGCTTTACTTTGTGAACTTGTTTGGGACAATAGCGAGTCCTAAATGCATCGGTCATTAGGAATGTCTTCTCTTCTCGAATCTGTGTTTGTGAATAACCAGAGATCAAGGCGATCTTAGAGTGTAGACTCTTGATCACTTGCTATAGATCAAACAAAATCATCGATTCTGTAACGTGGGTATCGATTCTTTCCAGTATGTTTGTTTATGTTCACGGGTAGTTTTTTTCGGGGGATACACATACGAAAAGAACCATTTTCTTTTTGACAAACAAAACGTTGTCCCCTAGGTGAGGAACTGGGTCTTACAAATTCTTTGTCAGAAAGTTCTCTACAACTGAGTGGATAAACTCTTGCATTTCGACTGGTGTAAACGATCGGGGTTCTGTGATACAGGTGTAGCACCAGGGACTAAGTTGATTTGAAATTTAACTTGTCGAGCAGGTGGTAATCCAGGCAGATCGTCTGGAAAGACCTCCGGAAATTCTCGTATGATTGGCACGTCCTCAAGTCGCTTCTCCTCTGACTTATCCTCAGCCTTCTTGGATGTAACTTGCGCTAGGTAGACCTGACATCCCTTCTGAATATACTTCTGGGTCCTCGTATACGATATGATGTTCAGCTTATCCTCGTTGCATAATCGACCTGGTTTACATACTTCGTCTCCATAAGGTATACGGATGACCTTCTCGTCACAAACGATCAACGCGTAGTATTTCGCCAACTAATCCATACCGATGATGACGTCGAAACTACCAAGTTCTACGGGCATTAGGTCTATGTCGAACGGATGACCTAATAATCCTAACGTGCAACATCTAAGAACAACATTTGTTTCTGAGATTCTTCCATCGGCAAGTTGTACGACATAACTAGTGTCTAAAGTGGATGGTGTAATATCAAGTAAAGCACTAAAGGTAGATGACACAAAACTTCTATCGGCGCCCGAATCGAATAACATGGAAGCATAACAGTTATTGTTAGGAATAAATCTTCATAAGAGTTAATACTGCCAAGGTGTAACTGACAGTACTAATAGAGTTAGTACTGCTAGTGTTAATTAATACTGCTAGTAGAAAGAGTTAGTACTACTGATAGTCAAAGCTGCCGAATTGAAGATAAGGATGCATGGAGATTATTACGGGATGGTTATATTTGAATTGTAACTGATCCTAAAATATAGGCTGTTATCTTTGTAAAGGACTCCTTGTGTTCTATAAAAGGAGATCCTATGTTTAGAATAAATAGACTTTTCAAGAGATAAAAATATTTTTAGAGAAAGATTGTAATAGCTTTAAGGTTGTAACCCCAGTACTTCAAGAGTACTCGTATTATTATTCTAATAATATTGAAGCAGTTTGTTATTACTTCATTGTTTGTTTGTTATTACTGTTCTATTGATAAACACCTCTAGAGTATCAAAGTGTAGATTCCGCATACACTTTGGTATACATACAAAGTCTCAACCATTTTTATTTTGGATTCATCCAAGGTAACAAACACTTTACTACGTAAAGAATCGATCAAGGCGATGTATACTTTATCAAAGAGTTAAAGTTCAACCTCTTTAGTGTCTCACAGATGTGTGACAAAAAGAACTATGTTCTTTTTACTGACTCTGAATGTCTTGTCCTATCTCCTAATTTTAAGTTTCCTGATGAAAATCAGATACTTCTTAAAATTCCTAGACAGGATAACATGTACAGTTTTGATATGAAAAACATAATTCCTAAAGATGGTTTAACTTGTCTAGTTGCAAAAGCTACATCTGAGGGATCAATGCTCTGGCATAGGAGGCTTGGTCATGTCAATTTTAAAAATTTAAATAAACTTGTCAAAGAAAATCTTGTAAGAGATTTTTCTTTAAAAAGATTTGAGATTGACCAACATGTGTTTCCTAGTTCTGAAAGCGTCGCAACACAGAGCCTCTTGTAAGACCAACGGCCTCTTTAAGTCCCATTACTAAGCCATTGTTTATGCTACACATGGATATTTTTGGTCCAACTTTTGTTAGTAGTTAATGACATAAATAATACTGCTTGGTAGTTACTGATGATTTTGTAGTTTTCATGGGTTCTCCTTTTTTAAGAACTAAGGATGAAATAGTGAGGTCCTTACAAAAACTTTATCAAAGAAGGTAGAAACCTAGTGGATAAGAAAGTTAAAATAATCAGAAAGTGATTAATGGACATGAGTTTAAAAACAATGTGATGGTACCACGTCAATTGAGTTCTGTAGAGAATAAGTATTCAAAGAGTATATAGTGTTAGCAAGGACACCTCAGCAAAATGGTTGATAGTTACTGAAAGAAGAAAGAATAGGACTCTCATTGAGGCTACTCAGAACAATGTTATCGGACTCTAGTTACCTACAACTTCTGGCAGAAGCTGTGTTTCTACTGCTTTGCTATGTTCAGAATAGGTATGCTTAATAGTCAAGCTCATAACAAGACTCCATAGAACTCTTTAGAGGTATTAAACCTGCTATAGGTTCATGAAAACCATTGGATGTCATGTTACTATTCTTAATACCTTGGATAAGTTGGCAAGTTGATGAAAAAGTGATGAAGGTTCTTTGTTGATATTCCTTAAGTAGCAAAAGCTTTTAGGGTATTAAAACATTTAGAACCAGAAAAGTTCAGGAAAACTTGCATATTGGGTTCTTAGAGAATAAGCCTATGATAGAAGGAAATGGTCCAAAGTGGCTGTTTGATCTTGATTCTCTAACCCAATCAATGAATTATGTAAATCCTGATAAAGTCTATAAAGTAGTGAAAGCACTATATGGACTCCATCAAGCACCAAGAGCTTGGTATGACACTTTGGCCACTTATCTTTTGAGCAATGGATTTCAAAGAGGACAGATTGACCAAACCTTGTCATTCAAAAGACATAAGGGACAAATCTTGCTTGTTCAAATCTATGTAGATTGACATTATCTTTGGATCTACAATGAAGGGAATTATGTGATGAGTTATGTGAAGCTATGAAGGATAAGTTTCAAATGAGTCTCTATGTGAGAACCACCTTCTTGTTTGGGGATTTACAGGTCCAACAGACAACAGTAAGCATTTTTATCAGTCAAGATAAATATGTCCATGAGATTTTGAGAAAGTTCAACTACTCAGATGTGAAGTCTGCCTCTACTCCAACAGATTTGGAAAAGCCTTTGGTTCAAGATGGAGATGCTGCTGATGTTGATGAACATCTTTATAGATCTTAGATAGGTCTCTTTGATGATACCTTAACTGCATCCATGGCACAGTATATCATGTTTGCAGTATGTGCATGTGCAAGGTTTCAAGTTTCTCCAAAGACATCCCATCTCTTAGCTGTCAAAAGAATCTTTAGATACCTTAAAGGCAAACCATCATTAGGCCTTTGGTATTCTAAGGATTCTCCATTGGAATTAGTTGCTTACACTGATAGTGACTATGCTGGAGCTACACAAGATAGGAAGTCAACAACTGGAGGTTGTCAGTTTTTGGGAAATAGACTGATCTCTTGGCAATGCAAGAAACAAACTGTAGTTGCCACTTCTACAACTGAAGCTGAATATGTGGCTGCTGCAAGTTGCTGTGGACAGGTTCTCTGGATCCAAAACCAACTGCTGGATTATGGGTACAATTTCATGGATACTGTTATTTACATTGATAATACTAGTACTATCTGCATAATAGAAAATCATGTTCAACATTCTAAAACAAAACATATAGAGATTAGGCATCATTTTATAAGAGATTGCAATGCTAAAAAGTTGATTCAAATGGCTAAAATTGACACTCAACATAATGTAGCAGATCTTCTTACAAAAGGTTTTGATGCTGGTAGATTTCAGTACTTGGTCTCAAGTATTGGAATGCTCAATCCCTAATGCCCAAATCTCTTGTTTGTTTTTGTAAAGTTTGTTCAAAGTTAGTACTGTTAAGTCTGTGTAAATTAATACTGCTAGTTATAATTAGTACTGCTAGTTATATTTAAAACTGTTTGTCAAAACTGTTACTTATAGTTAGTACTGCTAGTTATTTCTGTGTCTCATTGTTAATCCTGTTAGTATCATTTAATACTGCTAGACAAGAAAAATGGTTAGATTTTGTTTTTCTTGGTTTCGTGCTAACTCTTTCAGGATAAGCAATGAAGTGTGAAATTGGTTACTCAATGGTTCATTATTTAAGGGAGGAATGGTTGTTTCTTTGTTCCTCAAAAGTGTTGGTTTTCACACCACACAACAAATGGTCATCAGTTCACCATGTCTCATAGACAACAAAGAATTGACTAGTCCAAAGCAAACGGCTCTTGGTAAAGACTAATCAAATCCGTTGTTAGTTGATAGTTTACTCAAACTATCAATGCACCATGTTTTTACAATGAAGCATTGGCTAGTCCAAAGCAAACGACTCTTGGTAAAGACTAATCAAATCCGTTAATGGCTGGTAGTTTGCCAAACACTATACTTGGTGTGCATTGTTGAGCCAAAAAGAATAGAGAGAATTGGTGAGTCTTACAAAACAGGAAAGAGGTGTGGTGTAAAACACAGTCAGAATCTTTTTAGAGTGAAAAGTGAGCCAAAAGAATTGAGTTATTCAATGTGAGCTTTAAAACGGAAAAGAGAGTTTGTGTGAAGTTATTTTTGAGTCTACTAACTTTGGGATTTGTACTGCTTTTGGGGGAGAAGTTTAATACTGCTGGCTTTTTTTAGTATGCTAGACCAGTTTTAGTTACTTGCTGGAATGACGTTAGTTCTGTTTGGGTTTACAGATTTTTCTTGATTATTAGAGCCGTGAGTATTTTGCAATTTCTATTGGATCATTATAGGGGTTTTTGACCAAATGGACTTTCGTGAAACTATTATTATACGTATTGATTTAATCATGATAAATCTCAATCTTGTTTAAGACGGTCAACCATATCTCTACGTTTTCTCTATTTAAATTGCAATTCACTTTCTCCCAGCTTTCATATATTCATCCTGATCTTATTCCACTCGCTTACTCACATTTTAGTTTATGGCAACTGGAATTTTTTGTGACTAGCACAACATGGTCGCATTCTTAGAAAAAAATCTACTAGGTAAGTGCAGGGTTCATCATAATCATCGATTTCTAAATCGATGTCACATGTTGCTTGCACTGACAAAGAAGCCAGATGTTTGGTCTCTTTTATCAAACAATTTGGAGGTCTGCTAAGTTTCTACTGCGGAAAAATAGAGAGAGTCAGATTACTGCTACTATGTATGGTCACTCAATGGACTATAATGAGGGATCTTTAAGACGACATCTCAGTTGGATGATCAGTTGGTATTTCCTCTTCATTCCAACTCGGAGATCTTTGTGCATTTGGCGCTTATGGGATATCACACAGACTCGGTTAAGTTAACCTTTTCAATGGGTGCTGTCTCACCTCAATGGGAGAGTTTCGGATGCTCAATTTAGCTTCATTTCCGTGAGCCCAAAGAAGACGGCTTGGGAGCAGCTTACAGAACCGATTCACACGACAAGGGGGGTGGGGTTCCGGGTGTGAGTGTGGGTTTTAACGACCCCTTATCTTTAGTTTCTTTATCGCGCCCCATCGTTTTTTTTTCCCCCCCAAATACCCATTTAGTAGTAATATTGCCACTGGCCTTTAATGTTTAGCTACAATAAGAAGTTTAATCTTCTCTCGCGATGATTTTTGACATAGGTGTTCCAATATCTCTAAGTCCCCATTAGTTTTTGTTGTACCCAAGTTCATTCAAATGTGTTAGGTGTGTAGAGAAAACCAGCTTAACAACACACTCGATCATTTCATTGTACCCTATTCTTAGCATGAAAGGTTTAACATTTTGAAGCAGGCGACCAAGGGATTTTCAGGACAGGAGGTTGCTCTATTCCCTACTATGCTACATGTCCCTGAACCTTCCCCTTCACCTTCAAGAATCACATCCTCACCTTCCCACTCACCTGAACATTCACCTTCCCCTTTACATTCACCTTTACCTGCATCTTCACCTACACCTGAACATATTACTACTGCACCAATACAACCATCACCCACACAACCATCACCAACACAACCATCACCCACACAACCATCACCAACACAACCATCACCAACACATTAATCACCTGGAGCAGAACACCATTTCCCTACACCCCATGACTCACCTCCTCCATGATGTTCATCAATGTAGTGATGAGAGGTTAGCTTGAAACTTAATGAATTGATGAATTTGGTTACCAAACTTTCTGACAGGATTGGAGCATTGGAGGATGACTTGAAGAAGACAAAGAAAACCTACAGTTCTGCATATACCAAACTTATTCTCAGGGTCAAGAAGCTAGAGTCTCAAATAAAGACTGGGAAAGCAAGGAGAAAAGCTAGAGTTGTTCTTTCAGATGATGAAGTTCTTGAAGATGATTCTTCCAAACAGGGGAGGAAATTATCTGATGCAGAGGTTCAAGAAAAAGCAAGTACTGAAACTGAACTATTTATTCAAGAAGTGACTCCAACTGAAGTCATTCAAACTCAAGAAGGCAGTGAGAAAGGAAGTGATGAAGTTAGTACTGCTGGTGCAAAGAAAGGTACTGCTAGTGAAGAAGCTCCAATAGTTAGTACTGCTGAGGTAAACATTAGTACTGCTGGAGAAACTGTTACCTATACAAGAAGGAGTGCAGAGAAAAGGTCAAGACAAGACAAGGGAAAAGCCATAATGATAGAGTCTGAGCCCAAGAAGAAATCTAAGAAAGAGCTTGAACAAGAAAGATTAAGTTTTGCTGAAGCCATCAGACTTGAAGAGCAAATGAATGAGGAACAAAGAGCTCAGATTGCTAGAGATGAAGAAATTGCTAGACAGTGGGATGAAGAAGAAAGGAAAAGAGCTATGGCTGAAGCTAAGTCTACTAAGAAGATAGATTGGAATGATCCTTCAGTCATAAGGTATCATACTCTAAAGATGAAACCAAAGACAGTTGCCCAAGCAAGAAGAAATATGATCAAATACTTGAAGAATCAGGGGAACTACAAGATTAGTGACTTCAAGGGAATGTCTTACAATGACATTAGGCCAATCTTTGAAAAGGTTTGGGATTTTAATCAAAATATTGAGCCTATGGATGCAGAGCATGGAAGTGAAAAGCAAAAGTCTCCTGAAAAAGAAAAGTCTCCTGAAAAGATTGTGGAAGAAGAGGTTGATACACAAGAAGAAATGAAAGAAGTTGTTAAAGAACCTGGAGCAAAGAGAAAGAAGTCTATTCCTAGAAAAAGCACAAGGAAGAGACAAAAGATGGAGGAAGATGATGAGAAAGAAGAACTCAAAGGATTTTTGGATATAATACCAAGAGAAGAGGTTCCTATAGAGGTCGAATCTATATCTACAAAGTTTCCAATTGTGGATTGGAAAACTTGTGTTTTGACAGAGACTTTCATGTATTATCAAGTATTCAGAGGAGATGGCAGTTCCAAGAACTACAAAGTTTTGAGTGAGATGCTTGAAGACTTTGATAGACTAGATGTAGAGGAATTGTACAGATTAGTCAAGGAAAGGTATAGTACTTCAAGACCAGAAGGGTATGATCTGATGCTTTGGGGGGATTTACACACTTTGTTTGAGCCTGATGAAGATGATGAGATTTGGAAAGATCAGCATGAATACAACTTGATCAGCTGGAGATTATGTGATTTTTGTGGTATTCACATTTTGTTGATGGAAAATGGATTAGCAATTCATATGCTGACAGAGAAGAAATATCCTTTAAGCCAAGAGATGTTGACAAAGATGTTGAGTAGAAAATTGGAGGTTGATCACGAGAGTTCACAGGCTTTTGAACTGATAAGGTTTATAAGATCTCAAGTGCAGAAGTAAAAGAAATGTTTGAAAGAATCATCAGCAAAGGAAGAAGACTAGAAGATTTAATTCAGAAGAAACTTGATGATTTGAAGGACAATCACAAGTTTAGGGGAGGATTGTTAGGAATAAATCTTCACAAGAGTTAATACTGCCAAGGTGTAACTGACAGTACTAATGGAGTTAGTACTGCCAGTACAAACTTAGTACTGCCAGTGTTAATTAATACTGCTAGTAGAAAAGAGTTAGTACTGCTGATGGTCAAAGCTGCTGAATTGAAGATAAGGATGCATGGAGATTATTACGGGATGGTTATATTTGAATTGTAACTGATCCTAAAAGATAGGCTGTTATCTTTGTAAAGGACTCCTTGTGTTCTATAAAAGGAGATCCTAAGTTTTAGAATAGATATACTTTTCAAGTGATAGAAATACTTAGAGAGAAAAATTGTAATAGCTTCAAGGTTTGTAACCCCAGTACTACAAGAGTACTCGTATTATTCTAATAATATTGAAGCAGTGTGTTCATTGTTCATTGTTTTGTTTAGTTATCACTGTTCTATTCATAAACACCTCTAGAGTATCAAAGTGTAGATTCCGCATACACTTTGGTATACATACAAAGTCTCAACCATTGTTATTTTGGATTCATCCAAGGTAACAAACACTTTACTACGTAAAGAATCGATCAAGGCGTGGGATCAATAACAAGTGATAGTTGGAGGTATCTTCACTCCAAAGGTCTTGCTAAGAATAGCATCCCAAGTTTTAGCATTTGCAAGGCCAATTACACAATTTGTTATTGGTACAAGGCTTTTGACAATGACGGTTTTAGGTGATGCCTAAGCCTTTGACCCAGATGCTTTAGCCACAGATGCTTGAATTTTAGCATTTGACCCAGATACT
>BQNB010026735.1:6461-53051 GCA_026074375.1 Tanacetum coccineum | reverse complement strand
TGTTGCAAAACAAGTATAAATCATGTAAAAGTGGGGCTATGAAACTCACCTCAAGTGAATGATACAATCGGGAAAATAACGCAAGTGCTAAAATAGCTCGAGTCCTAACCGCGACCTAATTAAATAATGAGGCGCTTTAGGTTTACAATATGAGTGCACTAAATGCATATGAGCTTTATAAATATTTTCCTCAACCTACTATGCTTGTGTCTAAGGTTTTTCTATTCTAAGATCAAAATATACTTTACAACTAACTTTACAAATGTTTTATATTAAAAGTTTCATAAAATAGCTTGCTGAAAATTGGGGTTTTCTCAACTTCACGGGGACGTATCTCTCTCGTTTTCTACTGAAATAATATGTTTCAAAAGTCTAGGTCGAAGGTTTTTGAGTTATCTTTCCAACCATGTAAGTCTCGTAAAGCGAATCAAAGTTTAAAGGGTCCATATGGGGTTTAGAAGGCACAAAGGTCCTGTTGTCCCTAGGACAGAAAGTTTTGCTGAAATTGTTTTAGTCATAACTCACTCAATTTTTATTCTCTCGTCTCGATTCAACTTGCTGAGTTTAAGTTAAGGTCTTATCTACAAAAGTCTCACAAGGCTCAAAATGCCAAACTACTCTTAAAGGGGTCATAATCACGCTCAAAGTCCAGAAGTCAGATTTGCACACTAATCTTGTAAAAATATTCAAAAATGTAAACGAACCCGAATCTTTTTGGGCACCTTCATAAATTTAACTAACACCCTATATTGAGATATTTTGTAAAGAGTTTTACTAATGGGTTATCCTAAAGTGGTCGTTACAAGCTATCAAGTCAACACAAAAATCTGCTCTAGTTTAGGGTTTGTAAATCAAGCTTTTTAACATATTTCTCTTATACACAAGCATACTAAAGAGCTATAAATCATATATGAGATGTATAAAATGTATGAAAACATGAAAATAATGTTACTTACAATAATGGGTGAAGATGGATGCTTAAGTATGCAAGGTTTATCCAAAAACAACTAAGAAACCTTAATTTATCAACCAAAACCTTAGCTTCAAAATCAAATCCTTAGTTCTTCTTGTAAAATACTTAACAAACTTTGAAAACCTTTGTTTTTTAACCCCTTTGCTGCCGAAAGTAATAAGAGAAAGAGAGAACTTTTGTGTGTTTGAAAGTGTAAGCAAAATGAGTTAGGTGCATCCTTTATATAGTGAAAGAGTGGTATGCTACTATCTAGTTAGCAAGGTTTGATATATGGGACGTAGGGGGACGGTTACAATGGCTACTATGGGATTATTGATTTGTACATGCCTGGGCTTTTAAGGAAAACCGACTTTAACGACATTCAAAATTTATATGCAACACATAAAATGTTCATGGGTTTTTGGAATGCTTAGAAACATTGATTGTATTCATTGGGAATGGAAAAATTATCCGAAATCATGGCACGGGCAATATGGTAAAGGTGATAAACATACCCAAGTAAAATGCTTGAAGTTGTTGCTTCGTACGATTTGTGGACTTGGCATGCAATTTTTGAGGTACCGGGTGTGAGCAAGGATATTAACGGTTAAAATAATTCTTCATTATTCGACAAAATTCTTAATGACATCGCCCTTGTAGCTCCGTTTGTAGTAAATGGAGTTGCGTATGAAAAAAAAGGGTATTACCTTACTGAAGGAATTTACCCACAGTGACCAACTTTCGTCAAATCATTTACGGTCGCACGAGACGAGTAACATGGATTCTTTAAAGGCGACAAGAAAATGCACGAAAGGATGTCAAGCATGCTTTTGGTTTCCTCCAAGGACATTGGAAAATTATACAACAACCGGCGCGTCAATACCATGTCAACAAGATACGAAGAATCATGTACACTTGCATCATATTACATAACATAGTTTTAAAAAATCAAAAGTTTACAATAGGTGAATTCAAGGAGTTGTATATGCATCCGCAACAAATATACAAACGTGCGTGGATCGAAAGATGCGAAGTACAATGACGAAAAGCCAAAGAATAACGCGACAAAAAACGCATCTTATTCTTCAGCGAAATATTATGGAGCATATTTTGCAACAACATCAGCAACAAAATTAATTTATTAATAATTCGATGTATTTTTTAACTTCTTGTATTTTTTTTAAATCGTTTTTTTTATTTTTTTGTAAGTTTTTAATGTAATTTGTATTATAATTTAATTAATGAAAAATAAGTTTGTATGAAAAAATGCAAAAGAAAATAAAAAAGATGGTCTTAAAAAGTTGGTGTTAATACGTGTTATTATACAAAGAAGTTACTATACTTTCTCAAAAAGTTCGTCTAAGTTACTCAACTTTTATTTTGTTCACTTAGGTTACGAAACTTATAAAACATGACATTTGAGGTTACTCAACTTTACAAAAATATACGTAAACATCATTGAACTTGTAAAAACATGACATTTATGTTTCTTAACTTACCTAAAAATATACGTCCAGGTTGCTTGGATTAATATTCAAATTATGGGGTGTATGTTTATCAAAAGTTCAGTAACCCAAGTGAACAAAATGAAAGTTGAGTAACTTAGGCGAACTTTTTGGGAAAGTATAGTAACTTCTTTGTTTATTAACCCGTGTTAATACTATTATGAGTGAGGGGTATTTTGGTGTGTTGGTGTTGAAAGTGAGAATGTTGAGGTAACAACACTTTTTGGTGTTAATTGCGTTATGACACCTTGTGCTCTGTGTGTGTTAGTGTTAAAAGTGAAAATGTTGAGGTGACGCTGAGGTGACATAAGTTTTTGGTGTTAATTGTGTTACCACACCTAGTGCAAGAATTAATATCGAGAAAATATGTAGCATACTATTAGATGACTATTGGTTGGGCCAAACCTAATTGTGGGTTTAGGTCCATTATGTTTAGGGTTTGCATTGCTTGTTCATTAAGACATATATTTGTTATAAATACATAAACAATCTTCATTATGTAACAAACAAAAACACAATTAATAATATCTCTGTTTGTTATCTTAATGGTATCACTGCTTTAAGTAAGATCTACCAACAAAATCTGCTATCCTCCAGTCATCGGCTACTTGTTGATGATCCGGAGGGATCCCATTATTTTAGCTTTATTGTTTTTTGTTTAATTATGATTTAATTTTCCACATTCAATGCATAAACCAATAAACCCTAGCATCTAAAAACCCTAGCCGTCCTAAAACATCCCATATTATGCTGATATAGCTATCAATCAACAAAATTTGTCTCTTCGACATTACTCTTTGTTATACCATCAGAGATCATTGTCATGTTTCGAAAATAGTTGGTTGCAAAATTGTCTCTCCTACCTTGGCAAACACGCCATGACATACAAAAAAAAACGTCACGTAAAGGAGGAAGTTGTAAGCAATAACAATTATGCCGCAAAATACAATAACGCTTCCGCTTAAAAAACAACAAAGTAGATGATAAAAGAAAAGAAGAAGAAGTGACTTTCAACATATGTTCCAGTTTATCCGTTCGAATGTCTGTCGTTCGAACTACCCAAAAGTATTAATTAGATGACTATTAGTTTGGTTAAACCAAATTGTGAATTTAGGTCCATTATGTTTAGAGTTTACATTGTTTGTTAATTTAACCATGTATTTGTTAACTTATAACTACATAAGCAATCTTGTAACACACAAAACACATATATACATACACTTCCTTTTTGTTAGAAAAATGATCTATTCGTTGTCATGTTTTCAACATTGATAAATTCTTTTATGAATTAAACATTAATAATCGGTGATAATATATACTCTCTCCGTCTCATATTAAGTGTCCAGTTTTACTTTTTAGAGTCTTTGTTCTTCAAGTTTGACCTTAACTAATTATTTTTGTGTTATATAATACTTGATGCTAAATATATGAATAAATTGGGGTTTAAATGTATTTTTATTGGTATAATTTTTATCTAGTATTATATAACACAAACAAAAATATTTAGAGTCAACGTTGAAGAAAATTGACTTTAAAAAGTCATATTGGATACTTAATATGAGACGGGTGTAGTAATTAATAAAAGTGAGGGAACTTTTAGTTCAATATCTAGTCACCGTTCTATGTTTTATTGTCTTTTGGATTTCTAATATCACATAGGACATAATATCCTTTACGTGATATCTTTTTATGTCATTTTCAACTGAAGTACGTTGTCGTTTGGGTTGATGCCAATATTTGTTGTACAACTTTAGTTTAATGGAAGTTTTTTTCTCTTCTTTCTAGTTCTATTCGTGACATTAAATTATCAATTCAGTCAATTTTCAATTTTGTATTCAAACGAGTTGGAAAATGACCCGCTCGTTGCAGCGGGACTAACATGTTGCTGCGTATATGTAAAAGGTGACATAGCACGACATTCCCAAAACAACTTATGCTTCTTCAAAACATTCGTACATGAGTTAAGTACATTTTTGGTCCTTGTGGTTTGGTGCGAGTTCACTTTTGGTCCAAAATTCAAAAAAGGTTCACTTTTGGTCCAAAAACATAGTTTCGGTCCACTTTTAGTCCAATCCCGTGAATTTGCACTAAAATTTTTGGACCAAAAGTGAACCGAAACTATGTCTTTTGGACCAAAAGTGTAAAGAAACTATGTCTTTTGAACAAAAAGTGGACCTAATAACTATGTGTTTTGGACCAAAAACCAAACTTTATTTTTATTTTTGGACCAAAAGTGAGAAAATGCACAACAACAGGACCAAAATGTACTTAATCTTCGTACATATATGCTTTTGTGGATCAAAAATAAATAAGTTTAAGGGACAAAACATGACCCCTTATCTATTTGTAAATAAGCATATAAGTAATTGTGTGGTTACTGTATTTGTGATTTCAAGTAGCTTTTGTGTTATCCATAGTGGTTATACTGCAGCAAAAAAAAAGAATGCAGTCAATCAAGTAAAATGCAAATTATCAGAAAAATTACATCATTTAACACCAACAGAGCAAGAAAAATATGCACATTACGCAATACATATATGATATAATATAAGACTAAACCATAGAAAATGAAACCTTGTGGCGAAATTTACTGAACAACTTACAGAATCCTAAAAGGTGAACGGAAAGATTGACATGAACAGACTAATCATAGGACATGCGTTGATGGAAGTTTCAGTATGCGTGCATATTTATAAGACTATACTAGATTCCTGCGAACCACATTAAACATTGTTGTTCAAACATTCCATCGAATATTAAAAAATTGGTTGTAGTATGGTCAAAAGAGATGGATCGGGTTAAATAAATAAATAGTAGCCTAAGCGAAATCGACCTTAAACTCTTTTGGGTTTGGTTCTAAATGGAGGTCATGGATTCGTGGTAGTCTAATTTCTGGAAAGGCCTCTATTTTAGTCAATGAAAGCCCGACATCCGAGTTTCAATTCCATCGAGGTCTGAAACAGGGGGATCCTTTAGCTCCATTTCTGTTTATTCTTATAATGGAATCTCTTCATCTCTCTTTTTCTCGTGCTGTTGAGGCGGGAATCTTTACTGGAATCGAGATTGGTTCTTCTCTTACGATTTCCCACTTATTTTACGCAGATGACGCAGTTTTTATTGGGGAGTGGTCTCATAATAATTTAAAAGGTATCATGAACATTCTTCGATGTTTTTCTTTGCTTTCAGGGCTGTCAATTAATGTCAAGAAAAGCCAGCTTCTTGGTATTGGAATTTCAGATTCTATTGTTTCCGAGGCTGCTAAGTCTCTTGGTTGTTCGATTATGAAAACTCCTTTCAAATATTTGGGCATTCCGGTTGGTGGTAATATGTCGTTGATCAAGGCTTGGGATGAATCGATTGTTAAGCTCAAAAGGAGGCTCTCTAAGTGGAAACTCAAAACTCTTTCTATCGGGGGTCGTCTTACACTCCTTAAATCGGTGCTTGGTTCCACTCCAATTTATAACATGTCGCTCTTCAAGGTCCCCAAATCAGTGCTTCATTCAATGGAGAGTTTGCGTAGAAATTTCTTCAATGGTATTCAAGAGGGAGATAAGAAGATTGCTTGGGTTAAATGGCCCATGGTGCTCGCGTCTAAAAAACATGGCGGGTTGGGGGTATCCAGTTTCTATGCTCTTAATAGGGGTCTTTTGTTCAAATGGGTGTGGCGTTATATATCTCAAGATAATTCTCTATGGGCTCGGGTTATTTCGGCCTTACATGGTTCGTCTTCACAGGTGCTTTCTGCCTCTTTTTCTTCGTTATGGAAATCTATTTTAAATGAAGTCAAATCTCTTAAGGCTCAAGGTGTGGACTTAATTTCCCATTGTAAGATTCGGGTTGGTAATGGTATGAACACAAGTTTCTGGAATGATTGTTGGATTGGCGACTCTATGCTCAAGCATTTGTTCCCTCGTTTATTTGCCTTAGAAACTATTAAAGACATTTCTGTAGCAGATAAATTTCGTGTCCCTATTACTTGTTCCTTTCGACGTCCTGTTCGAGGGGGGTTAGAAGCTCAGCAGCTTGATCATCTCATGGGTCTTATTGAATCGACTCTGTTATCTAATTCGGAGGATAGGTGGGTTTGGGATTTGAATAGAGATGGTATTTTTCGTGTCAAAGATGTTCGAAACTTGCTTGACGAGACCTTTCTTCCTAAAGCTGATACGCCTACGCGTTGGATTAAATGTATCCCGATTAAAGTTAATGTTTTTGTTTGGAAGGCTCTCTAAGATCGTCTTCCTACACGTTCGAATTTAGTCAGGAGAAACATCTTGATCGATTCCTTATCTTGCCCGATTTGTGATGGAGAACCAGAAGATTCTTCTCATTTATTTTTTCGTTGCTGCTTGGCGAGAGATGTGACAAGTTTAGTATGTCGTTGGTGGGACTTGGATTTTCACTCTTTTAATTCGTATATAGATTGGCAAAGTTGGTTCAAACAGTTACGCCTTGGTGCTAAGTCTAAAGAAGTGTTAGAAGGTGTTTTTTACGTCTCTTGGTGGAGTTTATGGAATTTCAGGAATCACCTCCTTTTTGTGGATTCTAATCCTCGTAAAGATGCTATTTTCGATGAGATTGTCTTACAGTCGTTTAATTGGTGTTTAGCTAGAGGTAATAGAACTTTGAATTGGGTTAGTTGTCTTCAACACCCTCATTTGATTTCTATGTAATTTTCTAGCTCATTGCTAGTGGTTTTTAATAAAGTTGTCGTTAAAAAAAATCCAATTTTTTTTTCAAAGATGACAAACGGAAAAGGCACTAACATTGTGTCACACAAGTTCGTTCATCTCACATTGACTTGAAAAGGAACTAGCTATATAGTTCACATGTGCTTGCACATTTACTTTTGGGGTTGTTAACGGTTTATTATCAACAACATAATTTTTATGATGATGATGTACCAAACTCTACCCCAAACAACCAAAAAAAAAGTATGTGGTAATTAGGCTTCAAAATAGGTACTTACTCAAAGATAAAATGAACAAGAAATTCGTAACTTTCTTACATATACTAATGGGTTTAAGCCGTACAATACCAACTAACTTTTTCAAATTTATCGATTTAGTACGTAATTTTTTGTGTTCCACTTAATGTAACGTACTTTCATGTTTTGTGTCGATTTGCACCATCAAACTTGTTTTACTATAACTTACTTTACTAATCCTACATAACCATGCCACGTAGGATTCAAAACGTGTTTTGTGTCCATTTGCACCATCAAACTTTTTCTAATTTACTTATTTGGTACGTGAACTTTATACTAACGGCCGTTTATATTTATTTTCTAATTATTTTTAAAATTTATACACGTTTTTATAAACACGTTTTTATAAACACATTTTTATACACACGTTTTTATATACACATTTTTATACATGTTTAAATACACACATTTTTATACACGTTTTTATATACACATTTTTGTACACACATTTTTCTACACATGTTTTTATTCAGACATTTTTATACACGTTTTTATACACACATTTTTATATACACGTTTTTATACACACATAGTTATGTACGTTTTTATACACACATTTGTAAACACACTTTTATATACATATTTTGTTACACATTTTATACACGTTTTTATACACATTTATATACGCATATTTTATACACGTTTTTATACGCACATTTTTATACACGTTCTTATACGCACATTTTTATACATGTTTTTATACGCATATTTTTATACACACATGTATAAATATATGTGTATAAAAACACGGATAAAAATGTGTGTATAAAAACATGTATAATAAAACGTGTATAAAAATATGTGTATAAAAACTTGTATAACAACCTGTGTAAAATCATATATGAAAATGCGTGCATAAAAACATGTATAAAAATGTTTATAGAAACGTGTATAAAAATGTGTGTATAAAAACGTATATACAAATGTGTGCAGAAAAACGTGTATAAAAATGTGTATAAAAACATGTATAAAAACGTGTGTAAAAAATGTGTGTATAAAAATAATTTTAAGTAAAAAAGAAGTTAATAAAAATCATTGTAATTTTAAAAAATTTATTTATTTTTAAAAAAAATTATAAAAATTTTCGTAATTTTAATGGAGAAAAAATATTTATAAAGTAGATGCAATTTGAGCCAAACTAGAAGGATGATCCTTGCAATTTACTAAAGTATTAAATATGTCAAGTAGGCTTTTTTCTCGTTTTATAACTTTTTTCCCAGTAACCTGTAAAGGTTGGTGCAAATCGACACAAAATATGAAAGTACGTTACATTAAATGGAACAAAAAAAGTTCACGTACAAATCTATAAATTTGAAAAAGTTTGTTAGTATTGTACGGCTTAAACCATATACTAATACTAAGCCATTATGAACGAATAATCCCAAATTGTTTCTAATGTTTACGGTGATCAGTATCGAATCGAATCTTAGGGGATTATAGGGCTTATAGAGGCTTGGGCTTTTAAAATAAGTCGGCTTATAAAGTAAGTCAGTTTATAAAATAAGTCTCGTTTGTCACGCGGGCTTATGAAAAGACTTATAAGTCATAAGTCTCTATAAGCCTCAACCCCATAAAATAGGCTAAAAACTTTAGACCGAAGCTTTTGAATCATAAATTGCTTATTTACCTACAAAAATATCCAACATATATAAAAACTCATTTAATTATGTTTTTTAATAAGTTTGCAATAATAAGCCTAAGCTTAAGCTAATTTGTCAAACAGGTTTACAAAAATACAAATTTAGATTTCAGCTTATAATATAAAACGTAATAACCCATGTGTAACACGTATAATTTATATTATTATTTTTATTTTCTTTGAACACACGTGCATTTGAATTAAAAGAAGCTACATAGTGACACATCCCACATCGACTTGAAGGGGAACTAACAATGAGTTTATATAGTTCAAACGTGCAAGCTTATTCGCTTTGGTGTTGTTGACTACCTAATGGTTGTTGATATGGCACGTATGCCCGGCATGTCATATCTCGTATCGACAGCTCTTATGAATTTAACAACTTTAATTTTTGGTTTTACCCTTTTAAATGTTTAGTCCCAAACATGATGAATTCCAACACAACTGAAAACGCGGGATTGACTTCGTAAAAATTGACCCATATAAGATACTATATTTGGTTTGACCTCAACTAACATATCAAAGTCACTACAAGTGAGCTAAACATCCCAAAATCGACACCCACATATAAACAAAGGCAGTGTTTTCCCTTTCGACATTGGCAAAACATGGATGTTAAGGTAAAATTGTTCCTTTTATCAATGATAACGACATACTTTGAAAATAAATCACGAATAACAAGTTACTATCACTTTTCACTAATTACACGTGATGTTGTTTGTACAAAACAAGGATGGGTTCTATGTCAAACAAAGTTTGGCTCGAAAGTTTGACGTCATCACGCTCTAAGCTCAAGCTCATCTCATAGAGTATTCTATATTTCTTCAAATTTACATAAGCAATTGAAGGTGTTCCTTGCATGTATTTGTTACGTGATGTGGTGGTTAATTTGGCGCTTCAGAAATCAATTGCTCTTTGGGAATTCTCAACCAATGCGTGCTTTCTTATTCGATGATGTAGTTCAATTTTCTTATACGTGATGCTCTAGTCGATCTAAGTGTAATGTTAATTGGGTCACTTGGTTACAAAACCCTAATTTTGTTATCTTGTAATCTTTTCTAGCTTCTTGCTAGTGTTTTAATAAAAATCTGCCGTTCAAAAAAAATATTTCCTCAAATTTAGCTCCACGTGCATATTTAAAGATTATATAAGTTTCAATCTATACTACATATAAAAGATATTGGTATCTCTTTCCTATTAACTATTTAAGTAATACATATTTATATGCACATTGTACAAACTATCTATACTACATATTTAAGTAATACATATTTATATGCATGTTGTACAAGATAATATAGCACGTCGGTCACAAAATTTGAATTAAATGTTGGCATTATGATCATCTTCACTATTAATTTAATAAAAACATGTTCAAAAATAATTAAATTTTATACCATTAAAATCCAACAATCAATATTAAATGATGGTTGCACAAATGAATTTTCTAATTCGGCGTTTCGACAATATTACTATCATTATCGTAAAGTCGTTATCACAAAAAATATGTAATCAGAAAATATCGCTCGCAAAAAATTTGATTACAGGGTACCCACCGCCGCATTGTGCGGGTACCCTGCTAGTTGATTTAAGAAAAGAAAACGTAATACTAACCTGTGTGTTACACGTACAATTTCTGTTATCTTTTTTAACACACGTGCGTTCGAATTAGATTTGCGTAACAAGGACAAAAGGAAAAGGAGCTACAGTGACACATCCCACATCGACTTGAAGAGTAACTAGCAATTAGTTTATACACTTCACGTGTGCAATCGTATTCGCTTTTAGGATGGTTAATTGCCTAATGATTGTTTATAGTCTATATGTCATGTAAGCCATGCAGGTTATCAGCAGCCGTTAAAAATTTAGCAATCTTAATTTTTGGTTTTAGCCTTTTTAGTGTTTATGGGCCTTTTTGGCAGGAGCTTTTTGTAGAGCTGTAAGCTTTTTGTTACAAAAATAATCTCTTCCTGAATAAATAACATTGTTTGGATCAAGGGTGGCAATTTTTGACCCGACACGAAACCCGACCTGAAACCGACACGAAAATTAACAGGTTTGGGTTGAGTCTAAATATATTTGGGTCGGTTTTGGGTCGACCCATCTAACCCGTTTATTAAACAGGTCAGGTTCAGGTTGAGAATAAATTAAGCGAGTCGACCCGCCAACCGTTTAAGATTTTTTTTCTTAAATTTAAAGTTATGTATATTTTATTATAAGGGTTAAATAGGTTAAACGGGTCGACACACAAACCTATTTAACGTGTTTAACCCGTGTAATGTGCTAACTTTTGTATATAACGGGTTAAATGGGTCAACCCAAAACCCGTTTAACCTATTCAACCCATGTAACCTATTTAACCCGTCAACCCAAGTATATATACGGGTTAAATGGGTCAGGTTCGGGTTATGTGTAAACAGGTTAGGGTTGACATAACTGACCCGATTATTTAAATGGGTCAGGTTCGGGTTGAGATTTTCTGACCCGTCAACCTATCAACCCGAACCCGACAACCTGAACCCGACCTGAATTGCCACCCCTAGTTTGGATGCATCAACTTTAAGCTTTTATTTTAAACAAGTAGCTCCTAAATGAAAAGCTGATTGATGAAGCTTTTAAAATTGTTAGGAGCTGTTAAGTCTGTAAATTATTGATATACCCTCCAACCATAATATAACTTATTTAAATATGTCCTTTTAAATCATTTTACATCTTATAATTACAGTCAACAGCTAATTTACCAAACGCTTTTATTGAAAAAAATATACAGCTTGTAGTTCATGTTAATAGCTTTACAGTTTACAGCTTACAGCTTACAGTTTACAGCTTACGGCATACAGCTTACAGCTAGTTTTGCCAAACATACCCATGCTGATTAGAGGTGACAATTTGAGATTCGTTGGATAAATTTAGGGTTAGTGGAGTAAATATTTTTAAGGCATGGGTTTATATGGTTTCTCTTAATTTTTATAGATAGGTCTAGTTGGGTAAATATTTTTAAAACACATATCTAGTTGGGTCTCCATTAATATTTACATATGGGTCTAGTTGGGTTTAACATTTTTTCTTTAATATTATAGATGAGTGATGAGTCTAGTTGGGTCTCTCAACGGGTCTAGAAGGGTCTCCCTTAATATTATAGATGGGTCTCTCAAGGGGATTAGACGGGTCTAGCGGATCAAAAGATTTTTTTATATGTTTTCATCCATTTTTATACGTTTTTTTACGTTTTGTACTTTTTTTTTACGTTTTTATAGGTTTTCGTCCGTTTTCATTCGCTTTCGATCGTTTTCGACCGACTTCGAACGTTCTCGACGGATTTTGACCTTTTCCAACTGATTTTTACCGATTTCAATCGTTTTCGTTCGCTTTCGTTCGTTTTCGCCCGTTTTTGGACCTTTTTAATAGTTTCAACCTTTTTTGTCCGTTGTTAAACGTTATTGTACGTTGTTGGCGTTTTCTTACATTTTTTCCCGTTTTCTTGCATTTTTGACCATATTTGTCAATTTTCTTACGTTTCCGTACGTTCTCGTCCGTTATCTTACCTTTTTTGTTTTACGTTTTCTAACATTTTTCTATTTTTCGTCCGTTTTCGTTCGTTTTATACGTTTTAATATGTTTTAATACGTTTTTGAACGTTTTCAAATGTCCTATCCATTTTTATACGTTTTATTTTTATATCTTTTAGTACTTTTTATAAAAATGTATAAAAGCGTATGAAAACTTATAAAAACGTACGAAATGTACAAAAACGAACGAAACGTAGGAAAACGAAGAAAAACGGACAAGGACGTATGTAGACGAACCAAATCGTACTAAAATGGACGAAAACGTACAAAAACGTTTAATAATGTTTAAAAACAGACGAAAACGTTCAAAACAAGCGTTCAAAAAAGCTTGAAGACGTGCAAAAACATGCAAAAAGAACAAAAACGGTCTAAAACGCACGAAACGGTCGAAATCGGTCAAAAATAGAAAAAACGTACAAAACGTATAGAAATGGACAATGAATCACTTTGGTTACTATATTGAGCATCGTTGGCTTCTAAAAAAACTTATTTTTTTAAGTTACCAAAACATATCTAACCCGGACCCAACCCATCTAGACCCATATTTCTAAAAGACCATCTAGACCCAGACCCATCTAGACCTAAACACATCTAAACTCATGACCCAAACCAAACCCGACCCACCTATTTTACCACCTATAATGGTGATGAATACCAAACTCTATTCCCAAGCACAAAAAGAATTATGTGGTAATTAGACTTAAAAATAGGCGCTGAGGATATTAGTATATTTACGTACATATCAATTGAATAAGAAACTCGCAAGCAAGGCGAAGGGATAGGGGTGACTAGCGAATGCTAGGCCCTCACCAAGATTCTTTAGGGGTTTGAAGAGGGGATGTTTGGCTAGGGAAGGTCTCAAGTTTGAGTCTCACCCGGGACTTTAACCCCTTCAGGCGGAATATGAGGAAGTACAAGCAGGTTCAAGGTACAACATATTGCCCAATTGGATGTCACTGCAGGACGTGAACTACTAATAACTAACAGCCGTTCTAAAAAAATTGATAGTAGTGTTAATCCATTAAGTTTTAGCCTATAATTTAGTTATGATATGCAATTAGCACCCACCATTAATGCAATCTTTTATATAATAAAAGAATTACATCATTTTGAAGTTTTCTATCAAATTGAATCTTATGAATTAAAAAATTGGACCAATCAAAACGCTTGATTTTGCCACGTAGGCAAAATCGTGCGATCTGATTGGTCAATAAAAAGTCAAAATAAATAAACCCGCATAAAATAAATTAAAAAAAACGGCTCCGCAAAATATCGCAAAAAAGATCTTCATATCGGGAAAAAAAACGACGCCATTATTGCAATCCTCCTGTCATATGTACTTGCTTAATCAACACGTTGCATTAATAGTAAAAAACAAAAAAAAAAACTTTAACCAACACGCCGGATTAACAAATTAGCCCCCGCCGCAACGCGCGGGTTAAATTCCGACTCGTTTTCTATCAAGTTTTGTTTTTCTTTGGTGTCTATAAACTAATCTAAAAAGAGTAAAAATGTTCTTTCCTGCATCTTTGGTATGTTACGTCCATTTAGTATGTTAGATGCCTTTTCGTGTTAGTAATTATAATTAATTTCTAGATGTTTTTTTCCCACATATCCAACGGTGGCTGTTATTTGTTTTTTTGTATTGATAATATATAATCATCAATTGTTCAATGTTTTGGTTGTCCAACTTTTAGAAGTGTTTTATGGTTGTGCTTAGCTATTACTAATAGTTTTTCTAGGTTAACAAGTTCACTTGAATTTGTAAAACCCTTTAGATACTTGATGGTAAAATGGGGGCAATTACATTCATATCTTTGTAAAAACATGGAAAAGTTAATGGGTTTTCAAATATATCGTAGGAGAATAATTAATCCCCTTGTGGCCTCGGCTCGGAGGTTCAATTTTGAGCCGCACCGAGATACTAATAAAAAGGGTAGTTTCGTTGGGGTTGGGATTAAGTTGGCTCACAATATCGAGTCTGAAAACAGGTAAATCAAAAGAAAAAAATTACTAATTATCCTACTACGTAATATATAAATGATTAAATAAATTCATTCTCTTCATACGATTTCGATAATACTTTATACATAACTTATAAAACAGAAAAAATAAAAATTATATATATATTTAAAAAAACATAATATCTAAACTCCGTGCGTGCACGGGCATTAAAACTAGTGTATAAAAGAGGAAGTAACTTTTGGTATATCTTCATTATTTGTACCTACTACTTATCAAAGAAATATAACTCTAAGAGTTATGATATTTAGGCCTAACAATAAGACCTATCAATAGACCTACACCATTCACTTTTTGGCAAGTGTAATACACATTTTCTCTTTCATCATTTCCCACCAATCAATTTTTTAAATTAACCAATCACATCTTTAGGTGTAAATTTTAGGCATACAAATTATTTTTCTAACTCTAATTGTCTTTAAGTTAATTTCTTCCATAGTTGATTATTTTCTATCAAGTTTTGTTTTTCTTTGGTGTCTATAAACTAATCTAAAAAGAGTAAAAATGTTCTTTCCTGCATCTTTGGTATGTTACGTCCATTTAGTATGTTAGATGCCTTTTCGTGTTGGTAATTATAATTAATTTCTAGATGTTTTTTTCCCACATATCCAACGGTGGCTGTTATTTGTTTTTTTGTATTGATAATATATAATCATCAATTGTTCAATGTTTTGGTTGTCCAACTTTTAGAAGTGTTTTATGGTTGTGCTTAGCTATTACTAATAGTTTTTCTAGGTTAACAAGTTCACTTGAATTTGTAAAACCCTTTAGATACTTGATGGTAAAATGGGGGCAATTACATTCATATCTTTGTAAAAACATCAAATTACATTAATATCATTACGAAATTTTTAATTACATCAATATCCTTTCAAAACATAATAAATTCACAAATATGTTCAAATATAAAAATAAATTATAACAAATTACTTCAATCTTTTTTTCTTCTAAATATTAGATATAATAACAAATTACATTTATGCCCTTTGAATTTTCAATAAAAAACTCTATACCCACTTTACTCTTGACGGTTTCGTCTTAATTCATTTACATCTCAATTGCACCAATTAAAATTGTTTCACTACTTTTATTTGTCATTATTATAATAAACAATTAACATAAAATAATGAAACATGAATCCGATGAAAGTTCTTATTTGAAACTATCATTTTAAGTTTTTGTTGAGATGATGTAAGAGAATTAATAAATACGTAGTAAAGTGTTATGAATCATTGTTTGATTTGCTTTTAGTTTTGTAAATTTAGTCATGTGTTTTACAATTGCTAATAAGTGTTAAAGAGAAGGGTACACTAGTCATAAAAATTATTTAAATGGAGGTTTAAACATTAAAGACATTTATTTAAAGTTTAATTATATATTTGGATATATTTGTTAAATTTTTTAAGTTTTGAAAGGATATTAACGTAATTAGAAATTTTAGAAAGATATTGATGTAATTTTGAATGATATAGATGTAATTCTCTTAAATTAAAATGTGTCAAAATGAAAAAAAACTTTTTTTAAATAAGGAAATATAACGTCGCAAGTTAATTAATTAGTACATTTATGTTATATTCTCCACATTTAATATGCTGTCATTATTATTAACTTTATTAAAACCGAGTACCGGGTCACCCAAACGCATTTATTGTGCTATTGGGTCAGCCCGCGAGACCCGTTTTCCTCCTCATTTCCCGCCTAAAACCCGATCGTAACCCGATCGTTGCTTGAATCCGGCTACAAAGTCTGGAAAATAAATTAATTTCTTTAGTTAGTGGGTGGACAGAGTACACCTGTCTCTCATCATCACTCTCAGCTTCTTATCTCTCTCAATGCTTTCATTTTTTTAATTTCGGTTCAATCCACTCAGGATGCATGGTTGCCACTTGGATTCCACATTCTCCTTTGAGAATATATATGCCCACTTTTTTCACCGGCTGTGTTTTTTTCAGTGCTGCTCATATCGCCAGAATCCACCGTAGGTAGGTCACTGAACTCCGTTGTTGGTTTCTTGTTTGCCTTTTTTTTGTGTTTTTCCCTTTTTTTATTACCTACGTAATGTTATCTATTCATGTATGCTTTAGGATTGGTTGTTCGTTCTAGGCTTTCGTCTACTAGTTAGTTTTGTGTAGGATTTGTGTTTGCTGGCCTAGGTTGTCAAAAGTTTCAAATTCCAAGGGTTGGTGGTTTTAAGTTATTTGGGTAATAGAGCTTTTAGTGATTCTTAATTGCCTAGAAGCGGTTGCCACTGCGAGGGAATAATAGAAATAAGGGAACAATGGTGAACCACCTAGGGATGATCAGCTCAGTGCCGATAACCATCATTTGCATTGCGTCTTCTTACATCGAACAACGATTATGGCCTTCTACCAAAAAGGCAGCTTAAAATAGTTTTCTTCTTATGGTTTCTTCGTTTTTAGTTTTCGGAAACCTTCAATGCAATCTTAAGCTTTTGTGTCTTTTCTTTTGGTTTTTATCAGGAGAATCTTTTTGTTTTGTGGACCGCCAGTATTGACAATGGAGTTGCCATACATGTCTGTTGAAAGGCGCGGATTAACGGCCTCGGGTGCCATAAACTCTTATCGTGGTAGAGTTGTAACAAACGGAGATGGAACCACTATGCCGATATCCATGGTTTTTAGTCGACTTAGGGATATGCTCACGCGCAATAGTTGCTCTAATTTCGCTCCCCGTACAGGTATATATATTTGCTTATTGTGGGTTTACGTTTCTAGGCGTTGTCAGCTTTAAATAGGCTTACTATCTTATCGCCTGTTTTTCATGAATACACTTTTTTTTTCTTGAATGTACCGACTGCAATTTAACGTCTATGTGTTGACTGTTTTGGTTTTCATTAGGAGAGTCACCCATTTGTCGACCACCACCAGTGACAACACGTTCGCCATATATGTTTGTTGAAAGCCTCGGGTTAACTGGTTCGGGTACCACAAACTCCTCTGATGGTAGAGTTGTGACAAGGGCCGATAGAACCACTGTGCTGATATCTGCAGTTTTTGGTAGATTTAAAGATATGCCCGTCGGCAGCGCCGAAGCAGATTTCACGTCTCATACATGTATAGTTGCTTATTCACTTTGGGTTTCAGACTGTAGGCGTTGTCAGTCCAATTTAATTTTCCATTAATTCTATGATTTCGTTGCTGCAGTAGCTTTCTTACCTGAGTGTGTGTCAGCTGCTATAAAGTTACATATGCATAGCCTCATATTTCAAGCCATTAACATATAAACCCCTTTACATTAGCTTCCAATTTTGTTTGTCGCACCCGGTTAAGATTAGGTATAAGTAATGGCAACCATTTTAACATACTATATCAAATATTAAACTTTATTTTGCGTTAAGGGAATGGTGGCTGATCATGTGTGGAAAATCTGTGGCCATTTGGTTGTCGGGGTTTGGCTAGATGCGTGTGTTTACTCTTTAATGAGGTAGTCGTTGTAGCTGCTGCAATTTTAAATACTCCAACATTGACCACAAACAACTCTAAATCTGTTAGAAATGTAACATGCGTTGTGGTTATAACCTGTGTATAATTTTACTTTTAGAGCATAAAAGTAGTGAATCCTAAAAGAAAAGTAATATGCGCGCTGCTCATAACCTGTGTATAAGCTATATATTAGCTGTGTCTAAGCTATGTTCATGAGTCGTCAATAAAATGTGTTCATACGTGTATAAACTGATCCGAAAACGTAAGGTTGAGAAATGCTTTTATGGCCACCAACTCATGGTGCTAATCACACACTCCACAATCCGTAGATACCTCAACCTCTAAGGTATTAAGGTATACTTAATGCTCTTCTAATATGCGCTAGCTAGACGAAATATAATTTTGAATTTCTTTTATGACATCTGGTATAGTATTGACTCAACTTTTGTGAAACTAATTATTTCAACTGAATCATGTGTAATTTATCTTTGATGAACATGATTTTTGTTGATGGATATAATTAAAAATACGGTTTTCGAATTCATTTTTTATACTTTACCACTTAATGAGCATGATGTGGAATCCGATAAACCGCAAGGTTAAAAATGGAGTAAAAAGGTTGAAGAAAAAACTGAATCACAAGGTTATTGGGTGAAATACGAGAATAAACCTGAAAAAAGGGCTGAAGGGTCGAGTGAACAAACTACTGATAAAGGGAGTAATTAGGGATGGAACAGGAAGGAGGAACGAAACCGGGACCAGGGCGGGTGAAAGAATAAAGAGGGACGGGTTCCTAAAAGAGATCACTCTGCGAGGACAATTGAGGGACCAAATTATTGTCCTAGACCAGGAGGACCTTTTACCACACCGAAACAAAGGCCTGGAATCTTTACAACTGGTGAGCAAGAGATTCTTAACGAAATTAATCCCATCATTCAGTCTATGGGCAGGCTTGTGCATCAAAGCGGGTAATTTCTATAATTTGTTATTCTTATTTTACCGTTTAGCCTTCTGTTAGACGCGAATCCCAACCATGTTAGTTTGGTTAACCAAAGTGTCACTAACGGCAATAAGTTTAAATGATGGCAGATGAGTGACGATGTTCCTTTTGTTATACCTGAAAGAAACCAACATCTATGACGTAGATTGAAACACGTAACTGGTATATGAGAATCAACGACGGTGGTATCAGCGAGCCGATGTGGCAAGGATTCTGGTGGTTTCAAGAAAGGGGGTACACCCTATATCTGCTGAGTAAGTGCGTTGCTTCAAGAATCGGGTACGAAAAAAAGAAACTGGGTTTTTTCTTTTAGGTTTTTGAATTCTTATGCAGTTAAGATGATTTTAGGACGAGGTATTGATTCGGTTTTATAATTAGATGCAGGGTGATTTGAGGTACGGCTGATATGAACCAGCAAGACGGCTAAAAAAATTGTGAGGCGTGACCTATGCTTCAACTCCATAAAGGTTTTTTTTCTCGTTTATTTTCTAGACATAAATTTGGGATATTGCGATTGGTTACAACAAGGAAATTATTTCTATGGGACAATTTTTTGAACCAACTGCTTTTCACTCAATGAAACTTAGTATCGTTTTATTTATTCGTGGAGAAATGAGTTTTGCATGTGAAGGCATAGGTCGTGGAAACTTTCGTAAGTAGTCATACTGGTAATGTTTATATTTTTAATGAATTTGAAGCCGCCAAATAACTTATGTGTTTGTTATTTGTAGGAAGACTAAAGAAGTTGTGTTGCTGATACTCGAATGCCCTAAGATTCGGGCTTTAAAAGCTTTGTCACAGAAGGAAAAGTTGTAACCACAATGATGCTCTTAATCAAGTCATAGAAGGTAAATTTTACTGAATATATATTCTTGGTTTTAAGCTTCGTCATTACGATTAGCCGTTTTAATAGTCAAAGATTATGCATATATCCTTTTTACTGTGTTAAGTTAAAAAAAATCTTTTAGAGTTGGTCCTAAACTGCATTCATATATATTTTTGTAATTTGGTTTTGCTTAGAACACTTGGTCAAACTTTTAGTTTGGGTCAAAAGAGTCGATGAGGCATTTTAACAAATCTGTAACATAAACAAGTTATTGATTTAATTTAATGAATATTAAAATTGCATGCAATGACTTTTACCTAAATCATATCCATTATGTAAGTTTTTTTTGGTAACCATGGTTTCCGCTCTTTAGGCTGACTAATCCACGAGGTTTGAATCCACTGCCACACAGACTCAAACTAGGTAAAGCCCTCCCTTTTAAAGAGGTTGGCGTGGCCACTTCAGAGTTGTTTGCACCTAGCAGTAATCGAACTTGGGACCTCACACCTTTTAGTGTGACACTTGCAAATCCTTTTACCACTAGGCTACCCCTGGGTGGTTATCCATTATGTAAGTTTATTAATCTTCATTAGATTTTTGATTTTTAGTGTTTTTGTATATTTTCAGGGGTTTTCTTATCAGTTGGAGAATAAAGTGGTTGTGGTTCTTGAGAAGAATGATGATAATTACGATGGTGAAAAAGAGGATGAAGAAGAGGAAGTGATTACATAAGAGGTAAATTGTTTGTCCCTGCCTAATTTTTTTTGTTAAAGAGACTAAATCTTTTCCCGACCCAGTATAAACTATGCTTGACCCCGTGTATTTTCAATCTAAGCACCACCCAACATAACTTCAAACTAATATGGCGTAAAAATACTTAGAAGTGGCGAACTTTGTATTCAGGCAACGTACGGTGTCTAAAAGAGAGCGTAAATTTTCCAAGAATATCTCTTGACATCAATTTTCCAAGACAGCCTAAACACGCAGCCTTTTTTCTAAGACCCAAGCAGCGTATATGATTTTGTAACCAAGCATTGTATAGAGTTTTCAAATCGATTAAAAATTTTGTATATGCCAATGCAGATCCAGTTGACCTTATTGGAGTGGTTTCTCTTTCTCTCTGCATATGGGCTACGTAAATACCTCACACTCGAATTTCATTGGTGGAAGTAAAGCAGTACATATTGTGATGCAGCAATTCGGCTTATGTTTCGTACGTTCACCTTTTGTCGCTTATTTTGACCTCCTCGCAACAGCAACAAAATGTTTTGGATTACATGAGTTTGCTTTCATTGCAGAGGGTCCCAAGTTTCGGTTTATGTGGCCTTCCTTTCATTGTCTTAAAAATGAGGACAACACTCTTTCTATTACTTTGGTTTGGTTTTTCTTTGCTTTCGCACGAGTTTGGAAAATTTATGTGTTGGCTGATGTTTTCTTTAACGGGTCAAATGAGAAAACCATAGCGTCTTTGTCCTAATCAATTAGGCTGCCTTTTAATCACTAGAAGAGATTATAATGAGCTAAAATGAGTTTAATCCGACTTGCATAATTTGTTCATTTTTAAGATCTGTATATATGGTCACTGAAAGCCGAATAAAGCAAAAGAAGCTTCAAAATCAGTTGCAACTGGACTCCATGTTTCATGCACTAAAGGTACTACTTCACTACTGCCTACTAGAATTGTATTAATGATTTGGATCTTATAGAGTCATGCCTGCAAAATTAAAGGCATATTCCTTTAGAAAAATTATTCGCATTCATTTCATACATCATAAGATATATATCACTTTTTTAAAAAACAACTGATATTTAGTTTCAAGGACTATTCCATGCCTCCTGTGGTGGTCTGATCAGGCGATGACATTCTTTATGCATTTGTGTGCACGCCTCTCTCATAGACTAAACACATAAGGGTAAATCCATATGCCATTAAAGGTGAGAAGCACATACTATAAGGAGTGTTAGTGCTGATCTTGAAATATGCAGAACCAGTCCCTTTAAGGGATTAAGTGCAATGATTACAAAGAAAAAAAAAGTGTAAAGTACATTTTTTAGTCCTTGTGGTTTGGTGCATTTCACTTTTAGTCCAAAACTCAAAAAAATGTTTTAGGTTTAGTCCCAAAAGTGAACTTTTTTTTTCACTTTCATTCTAAAGCATGTTATTTTTTGTCCTTAGTGTTTGGGTGTATATTTTCACTTTGGTCCAAATTTTTCAACATTATTGGACTGAAAGTGAAACAAAAGTATCACTTTTGGACTAAAACCAAAACATTTTTGAATTTTGGACCAAAAGTGAAAAATGCACCAAACCACAAGGACGAAAAATATACTTTACTCTTACAGAAAGAAACAATTTTAGAGCACAGGTGAAACCGATCTTTTGGAAGAGATGATATTCACTTGGATTACATATACAACCATTATCATTATACGTTGATTAGGAGAATGTATCTACTCATTTCATAAAAAATATTATTGCAATTTATGATAGGTCAAGTATGATAGTTTTTTTAAGGGAGTTTTCTTTTATATATACGTGATCTCATTTTGTACAGAACTTGCAAAAGGAATTGGAATAACATTGAGCCACAGAAGTAGCATACCTTTTGATTAGTATGTAATAAACTATTTGTAATAATTTCTTCTTTAAAAGTAACTAATTATCTAACAATAAATATACATCATAAATTTATCTATATGTACTAAACATGACTTAAACTTACTGACGTTGTGTCCAAAATACAACAAAGAGGGGAAGCTACTAACAAGCCTGAGTGCGCAATGGCATATGCCAAGCGTGAAACAAGGTTAAAGCGTGTTAACCCGCACCACTTTTCTGCAAACGTGCAGCTTTAATGGCTGTTTGGCTATGGCTGCTACTTGCAGTTTTGTCCCGCGGCAACAAGGATCACACGCTTTTTAACTAGAAAGTTTAGCCTCGCTCCTTGGCTTTCAAAGCTTCCGGTAAAGGTCAGTATCAAATTATCTTACACATATTTCATATTTAATTGAGAATGGACGGTTATGCTCGAAACTTTTATTTATTATTTTTGACGTTATTAGGTGGGGACAGGAAGATTCATGAAACCAAAGATATTGCGTCACGATCTGCTTCTACAAGTTGGTAGTGTATGTATAGAAATGAGCTACAACTGTGACGTCGTGTTAAAGCTATTCTGGCCTGATGTTATTTAAGACAAAAGATTGGTTATTTGTCTCGTCAAGGTGTAGCTTAATATGTATCTGATTGTGTAATTATAATTGAACCATTCAAAATGTTGAAGTTGTAGCTTTGTTCAAGTTCTTGCTTATTTGTTGAAAAGTTGGTTGATAAATTCTATTATTTCAAAATTGCAAAAAAACGTAAATCCCCACGATCCGCAGCGGAGCGCGGGTTAAAAACCTTGTTATATAGTTCGACCCCCTTAATTGTAAATCTTGGCTGCGCCTCTCCTCGCAAGTATAGTCAGTTAGTCACATTCTAATGAATTATTAGCTTTGGGATCTCCTTTTTTATTTCAGTAGCCGTCGATTTTTTTGCGTGTTTGTTTTGTATCGTTAGAACTTTTTCTGTTTCTTTTTTTCTTTTGTCTGATTGGATCGATTTGCGTGTGACTTTTTCTTGCTAGCTTCTTACTAGCATTTTTTAATAAAATTTATAATTGCCGTTCAAAAAAAAAAACATGATTGTTAACCTAAATTCATTTTATGTTTGCAATGATATCTCGTTAAGAATTAACAATCCCAATTTTTGGTTTTTCTCTTTTTTAATTTTTATGGTGATGAGTCCCAAACACACAAACAAAGTATGTGGTAATTAGGCTTCAAAATAAGCGTGGAGGATGGTAATGGTTTACTCGTATTAGTATATTTACAGACATATCAAATTTGGGAAGTATGGAAGGATCCGCGACATGTCTGATGGGTCCTACGTCCAGAATGCTAACCCCATCGGAATGATCCAACGACATATTCGTTGCATTTTGTAATTTGTAATGGTGTAGATCTCACGTGAAACATCGAGAGCTTGATTCCTCCTAGCGAGAGATTTATATACAACTTCAATTCCAAAGACGAGCTTGAAAAGATGGCATTTGTACTCCAATTCTGAATACGGAGGTGCGTACTGTTTTATATCAAGATAGTGAGTGATATAGCATAGTCAAACACATATGTCAGTAAAGTCATTTTGTGTGAAGGGTGCAATCTCATGCTAGTGTCTTTAACAAATTGACCTTCTCTCAGAAATCACTTTACACGTACTAAAAAATATGATTAGATATTTGAACCTCTTTATAGTGTATCTTGGAATATCTATAGAAGGTCTTCTAAGATATTTAAAAAATCTGATTAGATATTTGAACCTCAGAGATAGGTATCACAGTCTTGGCGAATATCGCCAACTTCAGATACAACAGTCAATATCTCCTGAAGCATTCATGAGTATTATATACTCAGAATTTATAGGCAGCCCGTGGGAACACACAGCCCATGCTAGAGAATAATTCCTCAAGATGAAGTGTTGTTGCTTCTAGAAGAAAGATTTAGAAAAACACTATGATCGCATGTCCCAGTGATTCTACTGTTTAAATGGAGTAGATGATGTCAATCTAAAGCAAGTTTTTCTTAACTCCTTTCCAGAATATCTTGGAAACGAAGCATATCGGGCTTTAGAAGCAAGAAATGTTACAATAGCCCAAACAACCATTGGCGAGCTGTACCAGTTAATTCTTAACGCTTTGGTAAAACTTTGCAACCAGAAAAAGTTCCTTGCTGAATTCGAAAGAACTGGAAAACGCCTTGGAACAACATGTGATGACAAATACCTGCAGATAAAATGTAAAGATAAGTCATCATGCGATTGTACTCGCACAAAAAAGAAATTCCACTCTAAAAGATTTTCAAGTCTCTCTAGTAAACCCTGGTTTTCTAGACGAAGCAGCAAAAAGTGGAAATTCATAAGAAAGAAAAAGCAACGAGGCAGAACATCTGACAGGTGCTTCATTTGCCAAAAATGGTCATTTTGCAAGAAATTGTCCGGATAAGAAAAGATCTCAGGCACTGATCCATCTTTAAATCAAGTAGAACCAGTTGATGTTTCTGATCTAGGGTCACTTTATTCTCTAGATGATGAGCCCAGTGACTCAGTCTTGTGCACGATCGCCTACTCAGATTTTTCATCCGATGATGATTCTGACACAGATTCACTTAAAAGTGATTCTGATTTTGGGGTCCACATGATCAACCCAATATCCCACGTCTTACCAATACAAGAAGACCCACCATTACCATTAGAAAAAGTTCACCTCCTTATGGATGCATACGCCAATCCTATTCCGGTTATTGAATTCTTTGATACTGGTTCCTTAGTCTCCATTTTGAATCCTAATATCCTCCCAGATCACTATTGGAAGCCTCACCACTAGAATTTCATGGCTGCTAATGGGGAAAATTTTGTCATTGACAAAATAAGCATCCCTATTAATATTCGATTGTTTCCAAAATGCATAATTAAAAGAAGGTCCTAGGCTCAAGCTCCCATGGAAAAGATCTCTTGATTGGTTTTGACATCTTGCATAAACTACCAAACTTACGTTGGTCAGGTGAAGGTCTTCATTACAGAAGCTTTTTTAATCCGTTGACAGCCATGCATCGCCTTTTTATCGCAAGCATCACCCCACCCATATTCAATATCAGCAGTATAAAGCAAAGACTCATCCAAACCTGTTGTGCCTCCTCCCATACCGAATTCCTAACCAAACACCCTTCACCGTTATGGTTGAATCCTTCATTTTTTGTCTCACTCCCTTTTAAACAAAACGAAGATGTCAACCCTACAAAAGCAAGTCACCCCGGAATGAACCCTGATCATTACCAACTTGCTAAAGAAGAGTGTGAACAACTGGTTTCCCAAGGCATTATTGAACCCACTACCTCAACATGGGCATGTGAAGCCTTTATGTCAATAAGAGAAGCGAGCAAGTTCATGGAAAACTGAGATTGGTTATTAATTATCATCCTCTAAATCATTTTAGCTGATGATAAATTCCTACTTTCGCAGAAGAAATCCTTGATTCAGCACTTGGCAGATGCTAGGGTTCTTTCTAAGTTTGATCTCAAATCTGGGTTTTGGCAGTTAGGTATCAAGCCTGAAGATAGACCAAAAACAGCGTTTTGTATACCAGATCATCATTACCAGTGGAAAGTAATGCCGTTTGGTTTAAAAAATGCTCCATCAGCTTTCTAAAAAGCAATGATAACCGTTTTTGAGCCAATCCTCGCCAATACACTGGTTTACATTGATGATATTCTCCTGTTTTCCCCGGATGAATAGTCTCATGCAAAATTACTTTCAAAGTTCTATTCTTTAGTCGCCAAGTATGGGATTATGTTATCAGAGAAGAAGATGGAAGTTGGGGTGACTATAATCCAGTTCCTTGGCATGGAAATTTCCAACGGAAAATACTAGCCCCAACCACATGTGGCCTAAGAATTACTAAAGTTCCCGGATGAATTATCTTCACAAAAGATGATTCAACAGTTTCTTGGGTTAGTCAACTATATGGCAGATTTCTTGCCAAAATTGTCACATCATACTGCCTTGTTGTTTCCCATGTTAAAAAAGAATCCTGCAGACAGATGCAAGTGATGAGTATTGGGGAGAGGTCCTACTTGTTCAAGATAATAATAATAAAAGACACGTTTGTAGAGATAAGAGTGGCACATTTAAAGCATCTGAGCAGCATTATCACTCCACGTTTAAAGAAATCCTTGCAGTCAAACAAGGCATTGAGAAGTTCCAGTTTCATCTAATAGGACATGAGTTCCAAGTTGAAATGGACATGTCTTCCTTTCTACGCATGCTACAGTTCAAAAGAAAGATGTTCCCTCATGCACAACTTTTGAGGTGGTCAAATTGGTTCTCACAGTGGAAGTTTACAGTAAAATACATCAAAGGAACAGAAAACGTCCTTGCAGACTTTCTCTCTCGTCCAAAGGCCTATAATTAGAGGAAAACTACCCAAAAGATGCAAGCCGAGTTCAGAAACACACTCCACACATTCTCTCAATGGTGTTCTCGGTCGCTTCCCATAAGGAAGAAGGATCTTCTTCCAACCCTACACCAACAATCCCTATTTTTGACCTACCAGAGAAGATAGTTGAAACGATTGGAGACTTGACTTTTAAAAAAAGAGCTAAAATATGCTACAAAACGTTTCTTACTATCCTCCTCAATAACCATGGATTGTGCGTAAAAGGGACTTACGTACTGGTAATGTTTCCCCCCATGTACTGGACTGTGCGTAAAACACATCAAGGATGTGCGTAAAACACATCAAGGATGTTCCCCCCACTCTAAACATTTACTTACTATGCTATAATGGTTTGTCCCACATCACCAATGGACCAGATGGTTAACAACCACCAAAAAAGGGACTTACGTACTGGTAATGTTTCAAAGGCCAGGATCTTTCCTACCACCTAGAGCCGTTAATGATGACGGGTCAGTTATGTACCATGCCCCATATTAATTTATTCATGACTGGTACAAGGTTAACCCATCCAGCAGAAGGTGTGAAAGAAAACTCCGAACCCTTTATGCAGACACACGAAGTTTGATGGCAAGAGCAAATGGAGTTGATCCAGACAAGATTCTATATTACGTAATGTGGAACATATCGGTATGGAATAAAGACCATTCGAATGCATACAAATGGATTGAAGCAAATGGACAATGGCTCTATGACAACTTTGATCAATGTGATGTAGAAACATGAGATGATGATGACGGTGCTAGATCACTCTGGTCTTCAGATGACGATGAACATTTCGATCCATTCGAAGATGACCCGACACACCCTGATGCTCGTTGGAGTCCATGAAGAAGGCTAAACATTTAATGTTTAGTATAATAATATTTTAAGTGTGTTTTATTTGCTTAATTATGTTTAATATCTCTAGTATGTTCTAGTGTGGAATAATGACATATGCAATGATGTCATGCCTTAAATGATGTAAGCGCTTATGTCATAAGGCAATTATGTAAAAAGTAAGTATGCTTGTACTATAAGCTTGAGGGTTGTACCAATCAAGGCTATAAATAGCCATGTATCTTGCCATTGTAAGGCATCAAAATTTGAAGTAATATATGTGTGTTTCCTATACTTCTCTCTCTACAATCCTCTCTCTATAATCTTCTTTTAACTTCTTAAGTTTCTCTACATAAAGCCATTTTCATACCACATAAAAAAGCCCTACCAAAATTTTGTTGAGCCGATTGATGAATGGATCGTATGCATAAAGTCAGACCTGAAACCACATAGACACAAGCAATTGCGGGATTGCAACATAGGAGGAAAACTTTGAAGGAGAAAAACTCTATATAAGCAAAGCCTTACCCTATTTAAAAAGTTAATTAAGCTTTAGATGTTATTAAATATTTATTGTGAGTTTTCCTAAACAAGTTTTGTTGAGCTTATGAGTTATATAAATTTAATTTGAGCATTAAAACAATTTTTATAATTGTAAACGAGCTTTCGAGCTTGAGTTAATAAACGATCCTATCAAGTTCGATCTTTTATACGAGCATTTTAAGTTTGAAAGTTAGTTTATTGTAAGAGTACATAAAAAAATATCAAAATCTTAAACGAGTTTCGAGCTCAAGCTCGAACAACAACAAAATATTTGAGCTCCAGCTCGAGCCAATTTTAAAAAGATTGTTTGAGCTCGAGCCGAGTAGTTAATAAACGAGCCTAGCTCGTTTAGGCCAAAACTTGACTCGGCTTGGATCGTTAACACCCCTAGTTCTAATAATTTAGCAGGTGAAATAACATATAGTACTGCAGGGTTAGCTCATTTGGAACAACTAAATTCAGGCCATAATATGATGAGTGGCGATGTGCCTTTGGGTGTTTGTGAATTGCCTAATTTGCTGAACTTCACGTTCGTCGAGGAAGAGGGTCTTTGTGGAAACTTGACATCTAAAGGCACTCAAGGGCTTAAGGTATTGATTACTCTTAAAACTTAAAGTCATAGCGATGAGCAACTTACGGTTACAAAACAGCCTCGGGTCTAAACCTGTTTTGGTTATCTATCAATGTGTCATGTCACCTTTTGGTTGACAAACTAAAGGAGAATTGCATATCCTTCTAAAGGCTTATAATTGCGAATATATCCGATCAAAACTCAAAATTGCATATATATCCTTTCAAAGATTTAAAATTGTCATACATATCCAAATTAATAGTTTACTTATATTTAATAGCAAAAAATATCTCATAATTATAACTGATATATAAATGACAATTATACCTTTGTTCATACCTAAAATTGCTCAAAGTATTGTTCATATAAGATGGAGTAAATTGCATAAATCGTCCTTAAAGTTTGGTCAAATTGCATGTTTCGTTCTAAACGTTACGAAAGTGCAAGGATCTATAAGATGCCTTAATACCAATTCAAATGCCAGCGATTTGAAACAAACACAATATCACTTGGCCACAAATCTATTCATTTTAATGTTTTTTTATAAACATAGATCTTATCAAGAAACATAGCCAAAATCATTTAAACTGTCATAACTAACCATAACTATGTACGGTATATATCTATAAGAGCATCCACTATGGTGTTTCAAGAATATGTCTAAAAACTTATGAAGAGGTCCAAGATTTTTTACCATAGTGAGGAACCATTTCATGTCTAGGTGGCATGAAAAAGTCTAGGATTTTGAAGAGGTCCAAGAATTATTGTACCATAATATTATCTAATTTATGTTTGAACAATTTATAAACCTCAAAAGTTTTATCCATAGTGAGAATAAGTTTATAATTTATAAATTAATGACATTGTAAGAGGTGACAAATTTATAAACCTTTTTAAAGATCCACGATAGTGAATGTCCTAACAATCAAGTAAAAGTACTACCGAAAAAATGAAACAATAAAAACTAACATGTTTGGATCGACGGAAATTTTCGAGGTCAATTAAAGATTTCGCCAATGCTAGCTAGTCTCTCTCAAGTGATGGGATTCTTATTATTTTGGGGAAAACAGGGTTCAGATGTAATCGGGTCGGAACAAGGTATAAGCGTCATTTTATATATCAATTATAATTATGAGATATTTGTTTCCTATTAAATATATGTAAAATAATATATATGACAATTTTATGTTTTTGGAAAGATATATACGCAATTATGAGTTTTTGTCGGATATATATATATGCAATTATGAGCTTTTGAAATGATATATATACAATTCTTCCAAAAAGGAAATCTACATATGATTTTGTTTGCTGAACATGTTTATTTATTGAAGAAAACTATTGACTTTCTATCACATTATTTAGTGAAAAAAAATTGTTTATTTCTTTTTAACATACCATTTCTCTTTCATAAATGTCACATACTTTTGTTATATATAATTAACATTTAATATGTCACAATATGTCACTTCAAAAGAGATCACAAAATTACTAGTATTGTTTTTCCTAGCCAATTACTAGAACTTAAATGGGTTTAAACTTTAAATACATTTTTATACCCTTTTGTAAACCAAAATGTGCTGAAACGACATAGGAGTAGTAATTTGAAATACAAGTTGGAGTAAAGAAGAATTACCATTAAATACTGAAACATCTGAAAATGACAATAGGGAATTTTAAAAGAACTAAATACTTTGACTACCACCTTAAACCTTAAAAATAAAGATTGAAATGACATACTACCATAAACTAGTTAATTTCCCTTAAACATTTAAAGCCAAATCAGACCCAAACCCATAATCAATCTGACAGAACCCTTAAGACCAATAGACGCGACGCCTGATGTTGGAGCGGGAGCTGGAGCACGTAGTCCATGTCTGTCAAAACCTTGTAACGCCGCTGATGGCGCCATTGCCACACCAACATGTGTGGGTGTGGGAGCAGTGTTCGTTGAGTGAACAATGTGATCATGGTGACTCACTGCCATGACTATAATGATCAGCTTCTGGCCATTCTTGCATTTGTCGTCATGTCCACTTATGAAAAAGAATGGACCCGATCTTTTGAATTTGAATAAGGAGTTACCATCTTCTAACGCTTCTTTGGGGTTCGTTTTGTTGCAGCTGTGATAAGCCTCTTCGTTTACCACCAAAACCGAATCCAGCCCTTTCGTATACTTGAAAACTGCATTGCAATAAAACACAAACAATTAGACACGTAAAATAAATGCATTACAATTCCGTATCATTTTTCAAAAATATAACTATGCATGCATATAGATACAATATATACCGAGTGTGTCATTGACTTGAAACCGGCTTCGTTCAGCCCAACGATTGTAGCTTTCACGAGGGTCAAGAACCCAGCCATCTTTGCCACCCACAAGGAATGTTTCCCCATAACACGACCCTATGAACCCAAGCGATACGACTACTAAACATAAGCTTGTAATCGTCTTCATTTGTTGTTCCATGAAAGACCAAATTTTGCTTAGAAAAATGGAAACTGAAAATACTAGCTAGCTTTGTATATATGAAATGTGAGAATTGGAGACTGAGGTAAACAATTTTGTGGTTTAGGGGTGTGGAAATGGTGAATATATATAGGAAAAATGCAACTAAAGTTACCGTTAGATGGACTGAGTTGTAGGTCACGTTTTTTTCTCAATTTGTTGTTAGTAACGTTTCATATTTGGTAAAACTGCAACGGTAATTGTAATTTGAAATTTGATTTTCTTAACACTTTAACAGTCACGATTAATTCGTTTCAAGAAAAAGGAAAATAGCCTTTCACTTAAAAGTTATAACTGAATATCTAAAATACATGTTAATAAGTTCATTATTATTTATAACTTGTTCATAGTACATGTATGATTTGTACAACCTAGCTAATATGCATTTGTGAACATAACTTCTTTCGATAATCATAAAGCCTAAGACAAGCATCAAAACATCGTACAATACAATTTAACGATAATAAATCATGTACGGTGCTTTTGGCGACGATTTTCAACATGTTTGTCACCACCACAAGGATGCTCAAAGCAGTCAAAAGGATGTTTAATCACTGGATCGCATTCCTTCTTGCTCCTCTGAAGAGGCTTATTTGGAAGACAGTTTCTTCTGTCATCTGATATGATCCCCTTAGATGTCAAGTTTCCACAAAGACCCTCTTCCTCGACGAAGTAGTTATAAGAAAACGTGAAGTTCAGCAAATTAGGCAATTCACAAACACCCAAAGGCACATCACCACTCATCATATTATGGCCTAAATTTAGCTGTTCCAAATGAGCTAACCCTGCAATACTATATGGTATTTCACCTACTAAATTATTAGAACTCACGTCCAATACCCTTAACTTGTAGAGCCACCCTACTTCATACGGCAAACACCCCGATAAATTTGTGTTTATGAGCAACAATTCCTCCATGGTATTAGCAAAATTGGCTATACTTGGTGGGAGGCATCCTCCTAGATTGTTGTTAGCGAAAACCACCACAGAAGCAGTGCTCGACCCTAAATTTGAAGGGATCACAGATGTCAAACGGTTGTTGTTAATAAAAATGGCGTCAAGATTTTGGTTGAAGAGCTCGGGAGGCAATGTCCCCTCGAATTCATTGAAACGAAGGTCTAGAAATTTGAGGCTAGGGAGGGACATGACAACCGAAGGGAAGGGACCCACAAAGCGATTGTTGCTGAGATCAAGTTCGAAGAGGAAAGTGAGATTTGATAGAGTGTGAGGGAGTATACCGCAGAAGCGGTTACTGTTTAGATGAAGGAGTGCAAGATCAGATAATAAACCGAGTTCATCGGGGAGGAAACCCGCAATGTCTGCATGGTTTAGATCAATACCTGCAACTGTCTGAATATCAGTATTGTTTGGATATGGAGCACAATATATTCCTGTGTAGCTGCAAACTGAAGGGCCAGTCCAATCTGAAGTTGTATTAAACGGGTCGGAATAAATTACAAGTTTCCATGCCTGGAGTGCAAGATAAGCTTGTTGGAGTCGCGGGTTTGATACACTTGTGTCAGGATGGTGCTTGTGGTGGTTTGTGGTTGTGGAATGTCGATGTTTGGCTGCTATGTTGTTGAAAGAAACCGCGAGATAAAGAACTAAAAAGGATAATAAAGCAGTACTTGTAGTGACTAAAGATCTATTCAACGCCATTTCTTTTTTGCTAAAGTTGTAACTAATTGTGCGACTTTTATAAGCAGTTGGATAATTGGTCAGATTTGTAGTCTAATCGATAATAATTGTCGGTAACCTGACATTGATAACGTTACTGGGTGACAAAATCATTTAGAGTTGAAACTTATTTTCATGTTTGATAAGGAAATGGCAACTTCTTAGTAGTTAACTGAGTAAGACAGCCACTGTAAAAGATTTATGCATAGTTTTTCTTGAATATGAAGGAAACAATGGATAAAGCATTAAGCCATTAATCCACTGGTTATGCATAAAATAAGATCTGGAAAGTTACAACAAATAACAACATATATAAGGGGGCCTCAAGGTTCCATTGCTAATGGGGGCTGCAACAAGTCAATGGTGGTAGAATGTGCAAACTTTGGTGGGAGAGTCACGAGAGGGTCATCTCCGCTCAACTTTTGCAGAGCCATTCCAAGTGTATAACCTAACGCACGTCCAACTGGTACTGCTACAGCATTCCCCACTTGCCGGTATCTACAAACAACACAGCATTGCAACTACTTCAACAAAGGGAGTACTGAGATATGAAAGGAATTTTTTGTATGATAATAAATGAATACCTTTAATTTACCGGGGTTGTTGTCCCCTTTACCAAAAAAAATAAATGAATACCTTTCGCTCACAGTGCCACATAATACATAAAAGTCAGGAAACCCCTGCAATCTTGCACACTCACGAATTGTCAGGACCCTATCTTGTTCTGGATGTATGATTGCCTGAAGATGTTACAACAACATTAATAGAGACACCCTAAAATGGCTATGTAAACATATAACTGCTGCAGTAAAGCTGACCTCAGTACGATAATTTGGTGTACACAGCACGGTTGAAACCGTCTCATCCCACCATACACGTGCAAAAGATCTGCAAATAAAACTTAGAAAAAGCTTGAAAATAACATGATTTATTTAAACAGTTGGAGAGAACTTCTTACTTCATATTCTTCCCATCATTAAAATTTATTGCATAATTGGGGACCTGCAGAAACACATAAATAAGCAGATTACACATTTATACTAATCTTCCTTTCGCGAGTTTAGCTAGAGTGACAGTCCACATCACAGTTACCCAGTGTTTTCCAGATGGCATGAGCTCCGACTCGGGTGCCCGACTTACAACATTATCATCCCCAATAACAATGCCCGGTAGATCTCTAAAACTTGCTCCCTACAAAAAATATCGAACATTACAAATTAAAAATGGTAAGAAAGAAAGGTTAAAAAACATAAATAAACTTAGTTAACACTTCACACTTAATACCAACCTTTCTTTTTGGGACTCGGGAAACTCGCAAACAGTCATCCTCGTTTAACTGAAAAGGCCGGTGATCATGAAGTAAAGGCTTCTTTTCATCACATAAACTCAAAGAAGCATTGCCCAACATATCTGAATGTCACAAGCGATAACTAATAAGCAATGTTGCCCTACGATTATACCAACACAAATATGTTTCAAGGATGATGAGTCGGCTCACCTGACTTGGTAGCTCTTATAAATTTTTGGAACTCGGTTTCTGGAGCATTTGTGTAATTCATTTCATCACGACTTTCAGAGTTTGATACCTTCATAAAAAGGTTTAGTACTTTAGTAACTAATTAAATACAGTAGTATAAAAGCATGCTTATGAAAAACGAGAGGAGAGGTTACAGACCGGTGGAAGATCAGATATGGCATCTTTAAGAAGAACGCATTTTTCAATGTTCTGTAATTTCCCTTTATCATAAGCAACAACATTACGCTGTCATGTGAAAATAAATTAGCACAATATTTGATAAATTAAATCAAAGCTTATATGATTAACTACAATTAGCACCTCAAATCCAGTTGGAGACCCGTATTTGAAGACGACATCATGAGTAGGAAGTGGAAATGGTGGCAAATGCTGCAGAATATAATTATTATCATGAAGGGTATATTTTAATTAGACACTGATAAGATAAATACTTGCCTCGTCATGATGAGCACCCCATAGGAATACACGCAAGCGGAATTGAGGGAGACCATAACAGCCAGCTGCCATAATCCCGAGCCTTACTTGATAATACTCACGAACTAAGCAACTTATTGCGTATCTTGCAAGGCAACCATTTGCAAACCTCAATATGTCGCCTACATTTTCCATCAGAACGTATCTTGGCTTCAGAAAGCTAATAATTTCCGTAAAGACTACAATTTGATAATTCCTTTCATCTTCCAAAGGAGTTTCAAAATTTCTATGGCGGTTATGACCACTTATTCCTTGGCATGGAGGACCACCACATATGATATCAACATCACCCTGAAACATAAACACAATTATCTTCAACTAGTAAAATATAATTTGCTTCCACAACCATTAGAACATTCTGTGTAATAATCGTACCGGACGAGGTAAGATTTTTGCCTTGATTCCCTTATGGACAAACTCACGGATCTTATCCTGGCATTTTCTGAGCAAATGAAAATAAATTACCACCAATGTAGCATATTGAATGTACATTTATAATACAAATACTTAAAAGATTACCTTAAACCCTGAATTGGTTCCCATGTATCATCACTTGGACCATATCCAACCCAACGAACCTAAAAACGTTATTTCCAGATACCTAACTTCAGATATGTGATTCAGATCTCTAATAGAGTGATATCATGATATAATTATGCATACCTTGAATTTGAGCTCACGCTTGTTAGTTCCATCGAGGTCACTGTAACATATATCCACCAGTTTTTCAACTTCATATTCATCTTTCGCGACAATATTGTCAGCTTTTGAGGGTTTAACATCGTCCTGTGATTCAGTGAACATGGGATCATGGCCGTCTGTTTTCTCATATTCATCTTTCGCGACAATATTGTCAGCTTTTGAGGGTGTAACATCGTCCTGTGATCCTGTGAGCATGGGATCATGACCGTCTGTTTTCTCATATCCATCTTTCGCGACAATATTGTCAGCTTTTGAGGGTGTAACATCGTCCTGTGATCCTGCAAGCATGGAATCATGACCGTCTGTTTTCTCATATTCATCTTTCGCGACAATATTGTCAGCTTTTGAGGGTGTAGCATCGTCCTGTGATCCTGCGAGCACGGGATCTTGACCATCTGTTTTCTCATACTCATCTTGCACGACAATATTGTCAGCTTTTGAGGGTGTAACATCGTCCTGTGATCCTGCGAGCATGGGATCATGACCGTCTGCTTTCTCATATTCATCTTTCGCAACAATATTGTCGGCTTTTGAGGGTGTAATGTCGTCCTGTGATCCTGCGAGCATGGGATCATGACCGTTTGTTTTCTCCTCCTTGACCTTATACTTTTTGCAGAGCTTGTCCCACTCCTTTATAAGGTCAAGAAAATCCTCGGCATATTCATTTCTAACCTGTAAAACACGAACTGTTATTATCAAATGCATTCAATTTTGGTTTTGTTCAAAGATTTCAGTAAAGATGAGATGTTACTTACTTGTGTCTCTGGATGGTTTAATCTTAAACTTTCACACGCACATTTATTGGCATCTACAGCCCATTTCTACATATTAAGAGGGATAGCAAAGTGATTATTAAGCCCTAAAATTCAAGATAATAATTGAAGGTAGCACGTCATATCTTACTGTGGACAGATCTACACCAGATAGTTTTGCTCCAAAACACAATCCTGTTGACATTCCACCACAGCCGGAATATAAATCTAATAGGGTCAACTCTGATTTGTGGGATTTACATCTAGTTAGTGTTCCATTTATGCTAGCGCCGATGCTTCCATTACTGTGGATTTCCTCCTTCTTGTCAGACGAGGACAAACAGCCATTATTTGAAGAAACATCTGCAATATACTTAATATGTCACACACGTTTCTGGTAGAATCTAACATAGATGATGAGATAAAAAAAATGACTACTTACCATCTTTTATAGTAGAAAATGTGGAGTAATTTATGTTGTATTCCATGTCATAGTAAAAATCACATTTTGGAATAGACTTCAAATTTATCTGCCAAATAACAAGACATTTAACCAAATTGTTAGAGCATGCTACCGGAGAATATGGGGGTGTTTGGCATTTTATCTTCAATTCACAAATGACAAGTTCATGGTGTTTACATACAATCAATCGGATCCTGTTTATCAAATTATTTAGGGGTCAAAGTCAAATTATCATATATTGTACATTACTTTCAAAGTAGTTGCAACAAAACCAATTATGATCATTTAATTATGTACGGGTCGTTCTACATGTGAATCCCAAAAAGAATATACAAAATGTGCCAAACACTCAAACAGCTGATTTTATGATTATCCTTCGGAATTCAAGTACAAATTTTAACTTACCCCAGGGGCTACTTTGAGTACTTTCACTTTTGAGACAATGCAATCTAATGGATTGTCATTCATTAAGGTAGAATAGAACACTCGCTTCTTGTTGTTAGATGTTGCTGCGTCCTTTATTACCTGAATTACATCGTGCATAACCAATTCACAAGTTAAAAAGTAATGTTCGCATAAAATGACTTAATGCCTATAAAAAAGTAAACCGAGTATCCTTACCGTGTCTTCAGCTCTGAAGAACCATTGAACTCGAAAAAATTCTTCATCTGTATTTGTTTTAAAAAATTCAAGTATCCTACCAACATGATCATGCCCCCCTTCTTCACCCTGAAAGAGAATTATGAAACCATGTTATTTCTCGACTGTTTAAACATAAATGAATTGTGGCCACAGCAATTTTGATATTAGTAAATCCAGAAAAATGATAAAGAAAATGTGGAACATGATGCTTCATTGTTTAGAAAGAATTTAACTGATGCCTGGAGGAAGGAAAAAATTACCTTTACAGTTGCACAATCACCAATATTAAAGACGCGTCTCGAAGTCTTAGCTTGAAGATAATGACATTTCACATTCAAAATCAACTCGTCGTCATCATCATCACTATTGACCCTGCATCATAGAATTTTCAGTTAACAAGAAATATATATGTTCCTAACTGCAAATGAAACTGTGTGCATGGATAGAGTGAATACTAACTTGGTTGTCGGGTAGCGTCCTTTTCTTTCGAGTCCCTACATCAATTCCAGACATATGACAATTCATCAGATTAATGGGTACGAGTAAACAAAATGCCTGTGATCCCTTTTTCGCAAACAAATGTATCAGCAAGCGAAAAACAGAAAGCAAAGAAAGTAGTATCAGGCCAGCAAACTCTGCCCAAACTTTGACTATTTCTGGAAAAACTCGTGCCCACCACCAAAAGTCCAAAACTCACTACATTTCTTATAGTAGTTAAAAACAATTGAGGTAAGGCACATTCTAGTTACTGTAAATACCCTATTCATTCACCATATGTACTTAAAAACAAATACTATTATATTAATCTAAACATGATATGAACAGCACTCAAAAGTGTGATAAATCATCGTCACTATTCTTAGGCTGGTGGTAATAGTGACCGCGAACATGACCGCCAATTTAGCACCACATCAGCTTATCAAAACCACCAACATAGTGTAATAAGACAACCATATTCACAAACCCAAACATACCCCACTAAAGCACAAATATACCCCCACAAAAACCAACATCACACACACACAACCCCCTTTTCTTTCTTCCACAACTCAGTCTGTGGGAAGACCGACTAGTCCATTTTTGTGACAGGGACGTGTCTAATGGGGGACTTTGTTATAGCAATGACGCGTGGGTTGAAGGGGAAGACGCTTATTAGCATCAAAGATCAAATAACCATATGCACAAGTGCAATTTCCTAACTGGAATGTGTACACCACCAACATGTGCTTAATAATGTGTACCATACTACATAGGTTGTTTAAGTCGTACTTGCATCAATTTTACTAATTAATTATCTTTACACCAAAACACCAACCGTAACAACCCTTCCCACATTGGTATAGGATAAGACATTTGAGGCTGTTATAGGTAGGGCTAATCACTGTCCAAAAACCGGACCGGACCGAAAAAAACCAGACAGGACCAAGACCGATTTAGCCCAAAACCCCGGACCGAATGCGTTCGGTCCGGTCCGGTTCTTCGGTCGATCCGGTCCAAGAAGGCATAATGGTCGGTTATACGTAAGACCGGACCGGACCGAACCGGAATACCGGACCGAAGACCGAATATGAGGTAAAGTGTGGACCGAGGACCGGACCGAAATAGGTACGGTCCGGTTCGGGCCGGTTTGTCGGTTCGGTCCGGTCCGTGATCCGTTATGCTCAGCCCTAGTTGGCTAGTTATAGGTATACAATAAGGCTACTAATATTTTTAAGCCGAACCAGAAATGTATCAGAGTAGTCCATTATTTTCGGCTTTGGGGGCATTACACCATCAACATAAATTTTCATAATTTATGTGTGAGCGGATTCACGACATCCTAGTATCAATTCAACAACTATTCGAACAAAAATCATCCCTAACAAACTTGCATTGTTGGTAAAGCTTCTAAAAGACAATGTACCTATATAGTTTCTCTTTCCGGGCTCGGGTGACAAGTATACGTTATGTTTTCCTAATTCAAACTTTATATACATCCTAAGAGCGAATTCACGACATCCTAGTATCAATTCAACAAAGTTGCATTATTGGTAAAGCTTCTAAAAGACAATGTACCTCGTAGTCGTAACGCCAGGGCCATCTTCGGCGCGCCTCGTCATCAGGAACCGGATCACCAATCAATAAAGACACCCGCTCACTAGATTCAACACCAGCTAAACTAGTCTTGGTAATCTTAGCCTTCTTTTTTGAAGGAGCCTTATCAGAACTGCATTCAACTAATCTTGGTGACCGGCGGCGTGAGAGATGACCGGAATGCGGTTGGGGAGTGGATTGAGTTGGTGTTGGTTGTGACGGAGATGATGGTGGTGGTGGTGGTAATGGGGGTTTTGAGGGTGATTGGGAAGTGGGGCCCTCGCCGTTATCAGCCACCATCTCCGGTTAGGTTTAGGGTTTACTGTTTTGCTTGTTGGAAAATGGAAAGTGACAAGTGTGTTGTAGTTGGTGTGAATGTTGATGGATGTTGTTTGGCTTATTTTGGATCTGCGTTGCACGTGATCAAGGCATGCGCTGTTGATATGTTTTTGAATCACAATTGCCCGCTCCTTCTTTTTAAGCATTTTTTTATTCAAAATTTTTATATTTATATTATAAGACGAAAATCGAAGCTTGTAATTTTTAAAAATTATTTGGCGGATTAGTTAAAGCTAAAACTTATTAATGTAAAATCACATAAAAATACATTAAATTAAACCAGACGAGTAACCGTGCATAGCAATGAGATTTTATAACGGCAGATAGTTCTAGTGATAAAAAAAAGTTTATGGGTTATAAACGAAAAACATAAACATTTGAGGATTTCGGGATTAAACATAATGTTGTGGAACCCGGTTGGACTTGGCCGGTTCAACCGGTTCCGGTCGAAAAAACGAGTCAAATTAAACCGGGTATTATATTTTTGAAACCCGGTTAGACTCGTCGGGTTTGAAGTGACCCGGGTTAACCCGGTTTTCGAGATATATATATATATATATATACTTTTTTTGTCATTCTATATATATATATATATATATATATATATATATATATATATATATATATATATAATTTATTTTTGTGAAAGACCGGGTTGACCCGGTTGTGGAACCGGTAACCAGGTGACTCAACCGGGTCGATTAGAGACCCGATTTTCAAAACATTGTTTAAACACTATTTAAACCGAATGAAAATAATATAAACGAAAATAATAATAAAAATTTATAATGTATTTTTGACTTTTTACAAAAAGAAGTCTTAAAATTTAAGACAACAAATATTACTAATAATAGAATTGTATTGATTACAACATAATAGCATAAGTTTCAATATTTTAAAGCACATTTGGTAGACATAATGACATTAGTTAGAACAATTTAAAACACCTTTTGTAAGATACAAAAACAAACTTCAATGTGATTTAAAAATTTTAATGTCTTTAAATCCATATTTGTAACAACTATATGATATTGTAACAATCCATTAAATCATATTGTAACAACTCAACCCTACTTGATATAAAAGACTCAACAAAGACATAGACAACACAAAAACACACGTTCGAATCCGCCACAACAATCTCAAAACCACGGTTTGTGTTAACAATTTGGATATATGCTCTCTCAAATCCTCCCTCCTCACTTTTTCTCTAGATTCAAAATATTGCTCGCCAAAAATTTTGATTACAGGGTACTTGCCGGTACCCTGCTAGTAGTTTCCATATATACTTTGCTTAATTTTTGAACATTTAAGATTTGAGGGTTTTTTCCATGGTTCTAAAAGGCGCGTCATGGCGTCGTAAAGGCCTCGCAAAGGCGCGAGGCGTGACATCCACGCCACGCAATAGACCAAGGCTTGGGCTTAAGGCTTGACGTGAGATGAGGAGTGAAAAAACGTGATAAGACGCGATAAAACGTGATGCGTGGAGGCTTTTTTGAATTCAATTTCGATAAAAATCGTATTATTATATAGAAATGAAAAAGATTACATGCAAAGATAGTTTCTTGACTTTATTCCTTATGTATGACACTTTTTGTATATGCAATCGATTATATTTAATACTTTGTAATACAAAAAGAGAAGTGAATAAGAAACAAAATCAAGAAATTAAAAATATAAAATAAAAAGTAAAGTAGGAAAATAAACCAAACAAAATAGACAATTAACGATGGTGTTAAGACACCCCTCCACATCTTGTCCAGTAAGAGGTTTTTGCCTCTTACTGTCTCTTAATGACCAGAAAAAAACAAACGCTTGCTTAACAGTGTTTGGATCTTACTGCCTCTGAATGACATGAAAAAAACAAACAGTCTTAATGACTTAAATGTCTGACCGCGTCTGAATGAGTCAGATTAAGATGTTGTTAAGAGGTATTTCTGAAAAAACAAACACCACTAGACAACACAAAAACACACGTTTGAATCCGCCACAACAATCTCAAAACCACGGTTTGTGTTAACAATTTGGATATATGCTCTCTCAAATCCTCCCTCCTCACTTTTTCTCTAGATTCAAAATATTGCTCGCCAAAAATTTTGATTACAGGGTACTTGCCGGTACCCTGCTAGTAGTTTCTATATATACTTTGCTTAATTTTTTAACATTTGATTTGAGGGTATTTCCATGGTTCTAAAAGGCGCGCCATGGCGTCGTAAAGGTCTCGCAAAGGCGCGGGGCGTGACCTCCACGCCACGCAATAGACTAAGGCTTGGGCTTAAGGCTTGACGTGAGATGAGGAGTGAAAAAACGTGATAAGACGCGGATATCGACGCGATAAAACGTGATGCGTGTAGGCTTTTTGAATTCAATTTCGATAAAAACCGTTTTATTATATAGAAATAAAAAGATTACATGCAAAAGATAGTTATGCTTTAGTTCCTTTTGTAATGACAATTTTTGTAAACTTCAATTTTTTTGTAATATGATGATTAATATATAAATTTTTTTATAATTTTTTATATTTTGTGACCGCTTTACTGTCCTGCCTTAAAAAGCCATGACTCGCACATGGCTGTTATAACAACCGTTATTTTTATCATGTAATTTTATATCATTACTCCGACATCCAACTAAATCTCGGGACGAGATTTCTTTTAGGGGAGGGAGACTATAACAACCCGTAATTTTCATCAATGTAATTATCTATCTATTAAATTAGATGCACTTTAATATCCATATATTATATACATACCACCTTTTTACAGGGAAATTTTTGCTTCATCTCATTATGCAACGTAACTTGCATCTCTAAAGTAAACGAGCTCACGCAACCTCCACCAATGCCATCTATATCTATATCATGTAAACATCCTAATATGTCAAGTCTATATCTTAATAACATTTTTACCAAGTACATTATCCATTTAACGTACCATTTACAACGTTATATCAAAACAGACTTTATCCGTTAACATTTATATCAAAACCATAATTATATGTAATGTATACATATAAAATGAATGTACAAGTATTCAAAGCATGTGTACAAGTCTACAATGCACAACATTTGAATATCTTTTCATTCCTAAATTAAGTTACAACTTTCTAAAGCATAATGTATAAGCTAATCATGCCTAAAAACCTAATTAGGTCATTTAAGCTCCTAAATCATGTTTAAACTTTACCACCACTTTAGCACAAGGTACAAGCACTTAATGCATGACTTCTAAACCTTAAACCTAAACCCTAATTCATCCTAAAACCCTAATTTAAAACCCTAAACCCTAAACAAAACCTTAATCTTAAACCCTAAACCTTAATCCTAACACTAATCCTAAACATTAAACTATCACTAATCCTAATCCACATTTTAAAACCCTAAACCCTAAGCCGAACCAAAACCAAATCCGACACCCCTTTATTTTCATTTTTACCCATTTTAAGCAACCAAGAACCTCAAGCACCTCCCTTGTATCACCATGACATCACCTAGCAGCCACCCTAGTACCTTACAAGCACCTTATTCACCTCCTTTGGCCACCAAGTAAACAAACACCTCCTTGTCACCCTTGTGGTTAGAAGTGACCCTCCACACCACTCCACCATTCATAGCTACCTTCCTAGCTCTTCCTAGTCACCATCTAGCCTTCATTAGTCATATCCACTAGCTAGGACACTCATCCAACACCAAAACTTGGGCACTAAGGCTTGTTAAGCCCTATATATAGCCAAAACATACACCCTCTTTCAAACACACCTCAAATCTTCATTACAAACTCAAATGGGGTTCTAGCTCAGCCAAGGAAGAAGTAGAAGGTCCCTAAGCTCAGAATAGAAGCCAATAATCAAGAGAAAAGAACCCTTGATATCGTTACTATGCGTACGAACCCAAAAACCTTATTTCGACCCATTTTAGCTCAAGTAAGCTCAAAATCTTGTTCAATAAGCTTATAATATGTATTAGAATGTTCATAATACTCTTAAAATCATATATGAACTCTTGTTAAAGCCTTGAATCCTCAAACCCATGCATTTTTTATTAAAACCCTAAAAATGACCCGTTTTGATTTTCTAGCTAACGAATCCTTTTTCTAAACTTTTGTTACGTTAAAATATCTTATTTTTGCTTATTCTAATAAGCTATAACCTGTAAATATCATTTGGAACCCTAAAATAAAGCTTGCGTGACTTTTTGGACTTGATTTGTAAATATTTTCATGCATAGGGGTATATATCGTAACTTTCTGAAATTTATAACTAGAGGGGCGGAAAATGTCATTATTCTAAAGTTATAACTATAAGGACCTATCTTGCCAAGTTCTAAAGTTAAAGGTTTAAATTATATATACTTTATATATAAAAGACTAAACTTGTAAAAGTTTATAAATCGAGGGTATATATTGCCATTTTTGCAAACTAAAAAATATAAAATATAATATTTTTATAATTTATATAAATTATAAAAATATATATTAATATTATAAGACTCGATTTTATCAAAACCCGACACATTTATCGTTATTGATCATCGATCGACGCATTATAAAACAATTACGTTATATATTTAACGTAATTTATCATCGACTAACTTTTGAAGAAACTTAAAATTTTATCATATCATGTTACTAGGGAGCTTTATGTGAGGAGTTTCATTTGGGTATACGTTTTGACGAGTTTACTGGATTTACAATTTAAAGTGTCCTGGCTCCTCAAACGTTTACTACATGACCTCTGAATTATGATGGCCCGAACAGTGATACAATATTTCCATAAATTAATAAATCAAAGTAATACGTTAAACTTTATAAAGTTTTGAAATATAAACCATCACACTAAGACTTGACATATTACCCCAGGTTGCGTGACGTAGCTGTTACTTTCACTTGATATACTTTTGCCATCAATCAGATTTTCTCTGTTAAGGTGTGTTCATAGCCTCGCATTTAACTCTTTTAAATGTTTTATAAACCCACGAGGGGAATACATGCTATAAACCAAGAATACAAGTGTTTTCTAAATGTATACTATCCTGATATATTATTGCATCTGTTGTCTAAGTCCCTTTATGCCAAAAGACCCCCACCATCATGGACCATTAATCACTTGCGAGTGAACGCGAATATTGTGGATAGGCCTATCGGGGTTGACGAATCCCGTTTGTGTTAGCCGGATAGGTAACCAAACGCACTATATTTAAAACTCATAGGTATATGGCAATTACCTACACGGGGGCCATTATCAGTATATATATCATTATTGATATATACACTAGTCAGTTTGAGTGCCATAAGCTTAGACGCAATAATACTATTTTGTATAATAATTATACTAATTGCAATTATTATACTTATGGGTGTATAACAACGTAACCCACTATTGAACTTGTATTCAAACTGTTTAACATAAACCTATGAATTTCACTCAACCATTATGTTGATCTTTTTAGCCTGTTTATCTCAGGTAATTGAGCAACTCATGGCACAGAGTGGCACAGACTTGAAGATGGCTAAACTGTTATCTTTCAAACTTTATGTTTCTAGATTTTGGGATCTCTCTCTTTTTGTAAAACTCTGATGAATAAATGAATGATAACTAAATTTCCCAAAAACATCTCTTTATGAGTCATTTTCTATGATTATGACTGTTGTACTATGAAGTAATACCCCAGATTAGCTTCCGCTGCTATATTTGTTAAAATGGGGGTGTTATAACATAGAACTCATGCACAAAATGATTTGTTCCGCAAAACTTGTTCCAATAGTCCTCATGACATTCACATAGCATTCATAGGCACATAGCATTGTCCAAAAGAAATAGAAGTTTGGCACAGATGAAAAGCATTAAAAAGCATTTGAGTATCATTTTCCCCAACGGAAAAGTGTTTAAAAAGTGGGGCTACGGGAACTCACCTTAACCAAGATAACAAGTAGAAGAGAATAGGATAGTCAAACAATGATGTACAGCGGCTTCCAGACACCACCTAGCAATTTGTCTGATTTAGAATTATGTTTGAAATGGATATTTGAATTCGTTTAATTCACCGGGTATAATCCCTTTACCCAAAAAAAAAGATAGTTGAATTCGATGCATAGGAGTTTTGAAAAGGTTTTCGTATTACTGGTGTTAGTGGTATGGGTTGCATAGTGGTTGGTTATTTAGACTCGAAGAAGATATACCAAGTATGTACGTTAGATACTATACACTTATACTATTTAGGAAAATAGATAAGTAAAATAAAAATGCTTAGGCAGTAGATATTCATGAGTATACTCTGGTAATTCATCCGGTAACCTTGAGTTTTCTAGTTAAAACTGTATAGATTATAAGCAAAGATACATTTTTATTACGCTAAACCATTTATGGAAGTTTTATATTTTATAATGTTCTAAGGTATGTTTTTCGTCTTTTAGTCGATTTATTAAAATAATAATATTTTATTATTTCATCTTTTTGTCGGGTTTTTAAGAAAGGATAAATTTCATAAAATATCC